>JALIZH010032925.1:3130000-3365000 GCA_030522465.1 Rhipicephalus appendiculatus | reverse complement strand
GCCTCACGGTCACTTGTAGTTTTCGCACACGAATTGTATTTTGAGGCGGAAATACTTTACCTTTGCTATGGTTCCCTTGAAAAGGCTGATTAACAAAACACATGTTAATTAACATTTTATGATAATCAATTTGAGGGCAGCTGTTCATGTGGGAAAATTTGCAGGGTGTCACAATTTACGGTATTCCCCCCCCCCCCCCCTTTTTTTTTTTAGAAATTCAGAATACCTCTCGTAATATTCCTCTTAGTTCACAATGTCTGTTAGCTATTATTAATATTGTGTGTAACAAAGAAAAAACGAGCCCTTAAGTTTCCACTTCTTTCCTTCTCGTAATTTGAGATGTTCGTCGTCGAATTCGGTCCCGATCCAGGCACCGTCGAAACCGACGTCGCACCTGGAGCGCAGCAGAGGCGGCCCCTGCGTTACGGCAAACGGGAACGCCCCGTGACGAACAAGTGACGACATTATGATGAAGGCGCGTCGCAGCACAATCTGGTCAGAGAAAACGGCAAGTCGTCTGGCATATACTCAAGTGGACCGCTCATGATGCTTGGTGCTTATTTGTTTCTTTCTTAACAAATCGCTCTTTCGTCTATCGTAATATCTGCAAGAAAAAGCGCCGCAATGGCTGCTCTTGAGTTTTACGCTGTATACAGTGGAAGAAATGGTAGAAATGGCGGAAGCAGCGCGGAAGAAACAGATAAGCACCGACTTTCACAGGCGAAGGATAAGCGATCCGCTTGTGCAGGTGAGATGACTTGCCGCTTTATACGACAAGATACTTCCGTGCAACGCGCCATCATACAAATTTCGTCACTTTTCGTAACGGGCATTTCAGTATGACGTAACATTTAAAGCGACCGCCTCTTTGGCGCTCCAGGCGCGCTCGGGCCTTGAAATTCGATGATGCATACCTCTCATCACGTGTGGCATTTTCGATTTCTAAAAACTAGGCATTGCATAAATTGTGATGCCCTATATACAACTTACCCACTGAGGAACTGTCCTCAAGTTGATAATGAGAAAGTTAACAAGTTTGTGCTAATTCGTATTTTCAAAGTTACTTTAGCAGCGCGAAGTATTACCACCTCAACCTAGAGTTTGTATTAGAACACCACAGGTGCCTTACTGTCATAAAATTTTAAACTTATAAACTCTGTTTAATTGTCTATAAAAAGATAAATAACACGTTTACTGAAGCACCCGGTCTTTTCAAAGTAATATCGCATCGCACTGTTGTATATATGAAATGACTTCTGAGAGAAACTTCGGCATAGTCGCAGTGCAACCGATTTCTATATACGTTACACTTATATCGCGTTTCACAGATATCACGCAAAGCTGTGGAAGCTGCGCAAAAATTTTAAATGCGTTGTGTGATGCCAGCATGAGCCCGCAGCGTGAGGCGCTGTGACGAGCTGCAAATTAAAAACCAGAAAAAGAAAAGAACAAAACGCTGAGTGATCTAGAACAACATATTAACAGGCTTGTAACGAGGCTTGTTTATTTCATAGGCACAAAACACGTTTATTCATTAATTAGCCTCAATAAAGAAAAAAAAACTTCCCCATCTCCCGCTAAAGGGAACCATGTGTGGATTCGAAGCAGCGGGGAGATGGCTGGCTTGAGAGAAACGTCGCCGCTCCTGTTTCGCGGCAGCGGCCCGGGCGCTCATCGCGGCGCACAGGAGAGAGAATGAGACGCACGTGGTCCTTCATTTTCACACCGCAGAATTACCGTGACGCCCCCCAGCGGAGTATGCAGCTGTTGCACCACCTGCCGTGCGCGCCGCCCCGTAGAGTAGAGGATTCCTAGAGAAGAGAACGGGGGGGGGGGGACCGTAGGAGAGGAGAGAGAGGGGGGAGGGGACGCGCATGCGCTGTGGTGGTGTGGGACGCGGGCGCCGCTTCGTAGATTAGAGGATTTCTAGAGGAGAGAAAGGGGGGGGAGCGTAGGAGAGGAGAGAGAGGGGTGTGGGACGCGGGAAGGAGGGACGGACAAAGCCTCCGCAAGCACATGCAAGCAAGATCAAGGAATAGAGTCAACGTGGGCGACAGACACCACCGGTAGTGCGTGTTATTAGATGCGAAGCATCTTATGCTCGGGGCTATGTCCGTACCTCCCTCCCGCGTCCCTCCCGCGTCCGGCCACTTTCATGAAGTAGGGAAGCACCCACTATGCGAACCAGAACACTAGTACAATATAAGGCCGTCAACCACTACCACAGTCACCAGAGTCATGGCTGAGAGCACAGAGAGGCTGCTTAGCAACGGCTAGGCAGGTGGTGTCTTTCGCCCAGCTTGACTCCATTAATTGATCTTGCTTGCATGTGTTTGGGGGGAGGGGGGGCTTAGTCCGTCCCTCCTTCCCGCGTCCCACACCACCACAGCGCATGCGCGTCCCCTCCTCATCTCTCTCTCTCCCTTTCCTACCCTCACCCCCCTTTCTCTCCTCTAGGAATTCTCTACTCTACGGAGCGGCGCCCGCGTCCTACACCCCCCACGAATTCTGAAGATATTCTGGTTGTTTCTATAGGACTTAACTATAGGTGGTGTAGGTTTTAGGTTGCTTCTAGGCAGGAGTGTAGCCAGAAATTTTTTTCGGGGGGGGGGGGGGGGGGGGTTCAACCATACTTTATGTGTGTTCGTGCGTGCGTTTGTATGTGTCCTTGTATATATACGCAAGCAAAGCTGAAAAATTTCGGGGGGGGGGGGTTTGAACCCCCCCAACTCCCTTCTTGGCTACGCCACTGCTCGTAGGTTGTTGCTAGGCCTTTGCTAGGTGATACTAGGTTGGTTGTATACGTTGATTCCCAGCGCAGAGAGGTTCGAGTTAAATCACAGACAGTCACAGACAAGACACGGTTGTCTAAACTCCAGATCTACGGGCACGTCGTCGTTGGCGAAGGCCTTCTATCGCGACGGGGTCTTTCCGCAGCCGCCGTTGCCACTCCCGTTCTTTGTAGTATTCTCTCGTTGTGCGTACTCAGGGTCTTCGACTTGCCACCGTCGCTTCGCAGCCATTTTTCGGGCTAACTGTTGCCTTCTTCATTTTTAGTGGGCCAGTGGTGAGCAGTGGGTCTTGCCCGATTTCAGTGGCACGTACTCGTTTATGATGATGGTAGTTTTCTGGCAGGCCGCACAGTGGCACATGCCCATTAAGATGATGATAGTTTTCTGCGATCGAATCACAAGGAACGATTTGCTAAACAGCCTCACTAGAAAGCGCAGCTTGCACTAATGACGCAAGGCTGCAATCATGAGCGGAGCTAGTGTTAGACCTAGGTTTTTTTTTAGATGTGAAGCATCTTATGCCCGGGGCTATGTCCGTCCCTCCCGCGTCCCTCCCGCGTCCCGCGTCCGGCCACTTTCATGAAGTACGCAAGCACCAACTATGCGAACCAGAACACTGTAGTACAATATAAGGCCGTCAACCACCACTACAGTCACCAGTGTCTTGGCCGAGAGCAGACAGAGGCTGCTTAGCAATGGCTAGGCAGGTGGTGTGTGTCGCCCAGGTTGACTCCATTCATCGATCTTGCTTGCATGTGTTTGGGAGGGGGGGGAGGTTAGTCCGTCCCTCCTTCCTACGTCCCACATCACCACAGCGCATGCACGTCTCCTCCCCCCTCTCTCTCTCCTCTCCAACGCGCACCCCTTCCTCTCCTCTAGGAATACTCTACTCGACGGAGCGGCGCCCGCCTCCTACACCCCCACACGCATGCGCGGCCCCTCCCCCCTCTCTCTCCTCTGCTAAGCTCACCCCCCTTTCTCTCCTCTAGGAATCCTCTACTCTACGGAGCGGCCCCCCGCGTCCCACACCCTGACAGCGGATGCGCGTGCCCTCCCGCTATCTCTCCTCTCCTACGCTCACCCCCCTTTCTCTACTCTAGGAATTCTGTACTCTACGGAGCGGCGCCCGCGTCCGACATCCCCACAGCGCATGCGCGTCCTCTCTCCTACGCTCACCCCCTTTCTCTACTCTAGGAATCCTCTACTCTACGGAGCGGCTCCCGCGTCCCACACCCCCCACAGCGCATACGCGTCCCCTTGTCTCTCTCCTCTCCTACGGTTCTCTCCTCTAGGAATCCTCTACGGAGCGGCGCGCGACAGGTGGTGCGACAGCTGCATACTTCGCTGGGGGGCACCACGGTAGTTCCGCGGTATAAAAATGACGGAGCGCGCCTCATTCTGTCTCCTGTGCAGCGCCGCGATGAGCTCCCGGGCCGCGAAACGAGAGCGGCCACGTTTCTCCCGCTCAAGCTAACCATCTCCCCGCTGCTTCGCATCCACACATGGTTCCCTTTAGCAGGAGATGGGGAAGTTTTTTTTAAGTTTTTGCTAGGGATGCCAAGCGTTTGCTAGAGATGCTAAGTTTTTGCTTGTATCCCTAAGTATGGTTAGGCTTGGCTATCCTTCTCCGGTTTTTGTCGGTTCCGCACACTATGCACGTGTCACGCAGTTTTGGCGGGAACATGTCACGTGACTAGCTGTTACCGGGTTCACGGCGGGAACATGTCACGTGACCATTTACGCAATTTTAGTCACGTGACTAGTTCTGCGATGTAACGTGATTTTATTCGCGTGACTAGCTGTTACGTGGCTCATGGCGGGAACATGCCACGTGATGGACTAGCTGTTACGTCACGTTACGTAATCTTAATCACGGGTCTGGTTACTGCATTGTTACATGATTTTATCACCTGACTAGATGTTACGTGATTTTCGTTGACAAGCTATCGCGTGTTTCTGGCGGGAGCATCTCACGTGACTAGCTGTTGCGTGATTTCAGTCACGTGACGAGTTGTTACGCGATGGTACGGGATTTTTATTCACTTGACTAGATGTTACGTGATTTTAGTAATGTGGCGTATCGTGATTTTAGTCACGTGACTAGTTGCGTAATCTGACGTGATTTCTAGTCACGTGACTAGTTGTTACGTGATGTTGCATAATTTTAGTCACGTGACTATGTTACGTGATGTCACGTGATTTTAGTCACGTGACTAATTGTTACGCGATATTTAGTCACGTAACATACTCGCCCGTCACAGTTATTGCATTCCACGGCCGGACAAATCGGCGCATGTGTTGTGGGAGAAAGCAGAAGATGAAGAAGAGGATGAAGCGAGCGCGTGCCGGCTCATTTCTGGTCGCACTACCCGGCGCAACGAAAAGCTTTAACTGCTCCGCTGTTAAAAGTCGCGTTTTGGTTGGTAAGAACACCGAATCATGCATTTCTTGGCGCGAAAGCATACTGCGAAAAGTCTCACTAACCGCCTCAGCGTTGCACGTTATGTGTAAGAAGCGGAGTGGTATGCACGAACTCTGCTAAAAAACAATTCGGAACTGCAATTGTTTTATGTACTGCGAAAATTCATTGCATAATACGAACTTCCGTTCGCTGCAGTGGCAAGCGGGAATCTTGGATAGCTCGAACGGAACCGCCTTCACTGCCCAATTAAGTGCAGGCGCAACAGATGCCCTGCCAAGAGGGAGGACGTTGAAACATTCCACCTGCGCTGAAAAAGCGCAGCCTTGGGAGAGCCATTCTACGTGGTAGCATGTACGGCAACTTCAGATCAATTGTATAGCGAACGTGAGCACAGCTTTCGCTTTCGTTTTTCGAGAGCAGCGCTGTAGCAACTAAAAGGAAACTACTTGACGGCTTTTATCAAGATAGAGAGAGAGACTCTTTATTAGAAAAACAGAGATTTTTGCCGGCGTCTATATAGCGCTGACATGCTACTTTGTAGAGGGATGGGGAAGGGGACGAAAAGATTAGGCCCAGTGCCCGGACCTTCAAAACAGCGTCGGGTTGTACAATCATTAGTCAATTACCTGTCCGAAATTGGCCTTGTCGAAAGGCTCTTATGATAGAATAAGTCACATAGGAAAATCATAACTTACCTGACACCCTAATTGTAAATACTTTTATCAGGTTCACATGCACATTTATTATTTGTTTATATTCTTTTTTTGTCATTCTTTTATCAAGATAAACTTGTGTTTTAAGCGCTGTTATCCGCAGTTTTAAACTATCCAAGATAATTGCTACTAACGTTTTTACACTGAAGTTATAAATACTACTAATAATAATTTGTTGGGTTTCACGTGCCAAAATCACGATATGATTATGAGGCGCGCCTTATAGTAGAGGGCTCCACATATTTAGACCACATAGGGTTCTTCAACGTGCACCTAAATCTAAGTGCACGGGCATCTATAGCATTTCGCCTCCATCGAAACGCGACCGCCGCGGCCGAACCCGCAACCTTCAGGTCAGCAGCTGAGCGCCGTAACGCTGTATACCACCGCGGCGGCACACGCAGAAGTTCGCATGATTCACGATTGATGTCATTTAGACTCCCAACGAGAGTGGAGAGAGAGAGAGGCTCGCACGGATGGGGAGAGGTTGTACATGCAACGACGCCTGGCCGCTGTAGCCTGGCGAAACTTCCTTGGCAAGGCTATAGTGAACTAGATAGAACACTGTAGCAAGGCGTGTATGTCATGCACAGCAGCAACGCTTGCAAGGCTGCTTGCGTTCCAGCGCGGCCGTGAATGAGCATATCGTTGCGTGGGATCCACACTGCTTAACCTGAAGAACAAAGGAATCTTTAGTGTAAACTGCCGAAACATAGAAGCAAAATGCAACGTTTGAAGAAAGGGGCGACAGCAGATGCGATTACAAGCAGGCACAATACAATAAAGCATTACTACCACCACATAGCTTAAGACACAGTAACAAATAAAGAACAATGATACAATACAGAAACACTTAGAAAAGACTCTCAAAAGCATAGATATACAATAACCTGATGAAAGGGAGTTGTTGGGATAGAAGGGCTTTCACAGAGTGGAGCTGGCTCGATTTCTTTTAAACACGTAAGTCTTCCCTTCATATAAATGACATTTCACACATACCGTCATCGTTCCCCCCTGGCGATGATTTATGAATTAAGAGGGTAAGAATTTCTGACTCAAGACAGTGTGAATTAAGATAATTTATAAATTTGATAATAATAATAATAATAATAATAATAATAATAATAATAATATTATTATCTGTGTTTTTACGTCCCAAAGCCACGATATGATTATGAGAGACGCCGTAGTGGAGGACTCCGGATATTTCGACCATCTGGTGTTCTTTAACGTCCACTGACATCGCACAGTACACGGGCCTCTACCATTTCGCCTCCATCGAAATGCGACCGCCGCGGCCGGGATCGAACCTGCGACCTTTGGGCCAGCAGCCGAGCACCGTAGCCACTGTTTCACCGAGGCGGACAGTATTTATGAATTTAGAGAGTAAGAACAATGCCAGCAGCGAGAGATTAAGAAATATGCCAGCCAATGATGACGCTGGCCACTTTGTTACCGAATGCAGCCGACAAAGAGCAGAGAAAACTTACGAACAAAAGGAATGTGAATCCGGCTCCTAAAATTTTACCAACGGCGCTGAGAATAAACTCAGCAACGCGTGAGCCAAACTGGTGAACATTTCAACTACTCTCTTACGTATAAAGCAACACGCGCCCCATTAATATAGTCAGGATAGCATACCAACAAGAAATAATGTTCGTTTTATTTCATACTTGCTAATTGCAGAGCAATCGTAAATAGCAAACAGTGTAAGTACGTGTGTAGCATATATGATTACCCAATTAAGTAGCGCTGAAAACTAAACAAAATCAATGTCTTTTTTTAAACTCAGTAAATTCTCTCTCGGTTCAAAACCAACCTATAAATAGTTTTGCCGAACTGTTGAAGGCGACCAAAGCGGGAAAGCGTGCTTACTAACACTGTCTAATAGAATTCCTGACCAACACTGCACTTTCTGCTTTCAACAAAACACCAATCACGGCCTTTTTTAAAAATTTAAATCATCTCTTGATAAATCGCCATTTCGCTATGTAATTGATACATAATCAACGAAATCTGATCATACCTTGAGTGAGTGTGTCGGCAAATCTAGTAAACTTATATTGAGAAAAAAAAAAGAAAAAATCATTGCATATTTCTTCGCATATCGGACGGTCACTTCGACTTTCTTATTTCCCACGTGGATGGAAGCGTTCCTGGTCCTAAGACAGGAGCAACTGACAATCTTATAAATTTTCGCCATATTTCATTTCCTTCCATCTCATAGAAAAGCCTGAAGCATACATTATTTACCCATCTCGTAACGTTGAGAGAACAATATGCCTTTACAGCTTCGAGTGAGTTCCAGACGTAACTAGTTCGGGTCAGCTTCTAACGTCGCGTACGTTGATGCGGCCAGTTACGATTGGCAGAGACACGTAATTACTGTCGTCGACAACAACATGACACTGCTGACTAGTGCCTCCGTGCGCACGACCTCGGCCACAAAGGCGGAGACAACGGCCATAGCCTTAGCTGTAAATTTTCAGGAGCGTAAAGGAGAACCATCAGTTATTCTATCCGACTCCCAGGAGGCCTGTCGGCTCTTTTTAACAGGCCGCCTTCCGGCAATGGCACTGAGGCTGTTAGGACCCAAACTCGCTCGCCACCATCGGTTGATCTGGTGCCCGGGACACGCAGGGCTCGAAGGCAACGAAAGGGCGGACGCTCTAGCTCGCGCATTTTGTAACCGAGCGGAGAATCCCTCTCTTTCGTTGACCGCACCAATTCTACCTAGGGAGATTCTGGCTCACCAGCGCTTCACGCGACAAAAATGTGGAACGCCTCACAAATCCCTTAATGGGGAAGACGCCGCCGACCTTCGAAAAATTCAGACGGACGTATTTCCGCATCTATTGAAATAACACGCGATACATCCAACGCTCTACCCTGGCCGTGTGTCCGTGGTGCGGCGGTAGGCCGACTCTCTACCACATCTCGTGGGGGTGCGATCGCAAGCCAAGCGACTTAGCCAATTTTCTCGGCAAACCTTTAATACCTAGTATGGAGCAGTGGGAGGCACAACTCGCCAGCTCGGACCCGGGAATGCAGCGCGCGCTCCTGGGTCAAGTCCGGCGGGCGGCTAAGGCCAGTGGAGCCCTGGACGTAGGGACCCAACCATAGAAGCTCCAAGATCCCCCTTTCCCTTTTCCCTTCAATAAAGTTCCACTCTCTCTATCCCGCGACACTGATCTACTTCTGTTCTCCGGTGGCCTGCTTGTATACTTTGACAGTAAACAATGACCGCAACTTTTCCTTTACCGCACTAGAGCTCTTCATGAAATAATTGGGAGACAGCGCGACTTCTTCAGATGGTGTCAAAACAAAAGAAAGCGACACGGACAGGCGCTGTCCATGGTGTGACCGCGCGAGCCCTTGATGAAGTTATGAACTCAAGATTACTTTTTAATCTTCGAATTACGCTGTGGGTTCGGATATCACCGACGGAAAAGGTGATTTTTCTTCCAATTTAATTCCTTTCAGTTTGCGTAATAATGACTAAACCACAGTTAAAATACGACAATTAATGTACCCTACGCTTTCCTTGGCCTAACTGTCTGTTGGATTCATTTGATTGTCTAACAAAGAAATGAGCCCCTCGGGAAAAAAGTTCCCCTTCTGCTGCTCTTTTCTATGTTTTATCACGTAAATATATACAACACATTGGTGCACAATTATCAGCAGCTTCACTTGAAGCGAATGTGTTAGTACGGAAAGCCTGACGCACAAAACAAGGATGCGAGAAGCACGAGCTGAGTCGCTCCGGTAGAAACGGCAAACCTTGATCGACTGGGCGTAGTCGAAATTGCCCTATCGTGACAGGGGTCAGCACAGCTGATACATTTGTGCGTGCTGCCAGTGAAACAACTTCATTGAAGAAACCATGGAGCGGATTGAGGCCTTGGCCCTTAGGCCGCGCAGGGGTGGTGGAGAGAGGCCCTGTCTCCAGCCAGCTCTCGGGCTCGCTGGATGCCCCAACCCCATACCGTTGTTCTTGCAGGTCTGCACTGATCCGCGCAGCTTTCCACCGTAAGCTGTTCTGTGGAGGGTGCATTTTCATTCTGTACATGTGCGCATTCCCATAGAATGTGTTCTATAGGATGTCGTGTTTTGTCCTACATAGTTTACACGCGTCATCTGGGTACAGCTCCGTGTAGATGCGATTTACGCGCAGCGGATTGGGGAAGGTTCTGGTTTGAAGTCACCTCCAGTCAACCACCTAGCGGCGAAACTGACTTTCTGTTTTTCGCATGCTCTTTAATACATTTTTTTTTAGTTAGGACATCAAGTTCCAGTTGCGCTATCTGTTCACTGTGGGACCTTACTGGAAATAGAAAACCAGTAATATCCTTTTTTTATCTCATGGAATATTGTTCTAATATCGTTTCCAGTTGGATTCTGGGCGCTAATCTGGGTCGGGAATAACTCAAGCGCCACTCTCCGAAATGCTGCGTTGTTTAAGTATGACAGTGATGCAGTCAGATTCCATCCAAAGCGACCAAATAGTCGAGGAAGTAGTCGCCAGGTTATGTGCTTAAAAAGGAATCAAATGTTTCATTCGATGGCGCATGGTGGTTCAAGTGTATACGAATATCTATTCCACCAGCACCTTTGCATTTCTTCCTGCTCTTGAATTATCAATGCGACCCTGAATAGTTCTAGCATATCAGCAATAAATTTATCGAATATTTACTGGTGTCCGAGTATCACGTCATGGATGCGACAAACTGCAGAAGCTGAACCATTCGAAAGCTTCACGGACTTCGCTGAAATTTCGGTTCTAAATATGCCTCGTTGAATTTGTGCACGTCACTTTGCAACGGTGGAATAGGAAGAACAGTTTTCGCTATTAATCCCGTTAATGTATTCATAAATATCCTCTGGAGCTTCTTCACAGAGAAATTGAAATTTCTTGACAGCCCGAAGTGTAAAGACGAAAATGGTTCGTTCACCTACGATATGGCTAAGCCATCTGCTTAAAAAAGCAAGGCATGAAATGGCCATGTTCAGACACGTGAAAATCTGCACACCGTCACATGGAAGTATATTCATTTTAATTAAATTAAAAATTCGGCAGATCCCACGTACCTTGGGAATCGATGTTATGGGAAGCATGCGGACGGAAGGTGACTGTGTTGTAATATTAGATGCGAAGCATCTTATGCTCGGGGCTATGTCCGTCCGGCGTCCCCCGTCCCCCGTCCCGCGTCCCGCGTCCCGCCACTTTCATGAAGTAGGGAAGCACCCATTATGAGAACCAGAACACTGTAGTAATATGAAGGCCGTCAACCACTACTACAGTCATCAGAGTCATGGCCGAGAGCACAAAGAGGCTGCTTAGCAATGGCTAGGCAGGTGGTGTCTGTCACCCAGGTTGACCCCATTCCTTGAGTCATGGCCAAGATCACAGAGAGGCTGCTTAGCAATGGCTTGGCAGGTGGTGTCTGTCGCCCAGGTTGACCCCATTCCTTAATCTTGCTTGCATGTGTTTGGAGGGGGCTTAGTCCGTCCCACGCCACCACAGCGCATGCGCGTCCCCCTCCCCTATCCTCTCCTACGCTCACCCCCTTTCTCTACTCTAGGAATCATCTACTCTACGGAGCGGCGCATGCGCGTCCTATCCCCCCTCTCTCATCTAGGAATCCTCTACTCTACGGAGCAGTTCCGGCGTCCCACATCCCCACAGCGCATGCGCGTCCTCTCTCCTGTAGGAATCCTCTACGGAGCGGCGCGCACGACAGGTGGTGTGACAGCTGCGTATTCCGCTGGGGGGCGCCACGGTAGTTCCGCGGTGTGAAAATGACGGAGCGCGCGCGCCTCATTCTCTCTCTCCTGTGCAGCGCCGCGATGAGCGCCCGGACCACTGCCGTGAAATGAGAGCGGCGACGTTCCTCCCGCTCAAGCTAATTATCTCCCCGCTGCTTCGCATCCACACATGGTTCCCTTTAGCGGGAGATGGGGAATTTTTTTTAGATGCGAAGCATCTTATGCTCGGGGCTATGTCCGTCCCACGTCCCGCGTCCGGCGTCCCACGTCCGGCCACTTTCATGAAGTAGGGAAGCACCCACTATGCGAAACAGAACACTGAAGTAAAATAAGGCCGTCAACCACCACTACAGTCACGAGAGTCATGGCCGAGAGCACAAAGGGGCTGCTTAGCAATGGCTAGGCAGGTGGTGTCTGTGCCCAGGTTGACTCCATTCCTTGATCTTGCTTGCATGTGCTTGCGGGGGGCTTAGTCCATCCCTCCTTCTCGCGTCCCACACCCTCACAGCGCATGCGCGTGCCCTCCCCACTCTCCTCTCCTACGCACACCGCTTCCTCCTCTAGGAATCCTGTACTCTACGGAGCGGCGCCCGCGTCTCACATTCCCACAGCGCATGCGCCTCCTCTCTTACGCTCACCCCCCTCTCTCTCCTCTAGGAATCCTCTACTCTACGGAGCGGCTGCCACAGCGCATGCGCGTCTCCTCCCCCATCCTCTCCTCTAGGAATGGAGCGGCGCGCACGACAGGTGGTGCGACAGCTGCATACTCCGCTGGGGGGCGCCACGGTAGTTCCGCGGTATGAAAATGACGGAGCGCGCGCGCCTCATTCTCTTTCTGTGCAGCGCCGCGATGAGCGCCCGGGCCGCTGCCGCGAAACGAGACCGGCGACGTTTCTCCCGCTCAAGCTAACCATCTCCTCGCTGCTTCGCATCTACATATAGTTCCCTTTAGCGGGAGATGGGGAAGTTCTTTTTATTTATTTATTTATTTATTTAACAATACTGCCAATCTCTTCAGAGATTATAGCAGGGAAGGCACATGAAAAATAATATTTGTTTACATAAAAGCATATAAGGTTAAAATAACAAAAAATCAAAATCACAATATGGCATACAAAAAATACATTATACATTGCGATTAGAAGAAAACACAAAATAATTTTAGTAACAACAAAATCATGGGTGAGATAATGGCTAAAAACAACTGCAAAAAAGGTAAGAAATACA
This sequence comes from Rhipicephalus appendiculatus, assembly GCA_030522465.1. Lineage (NCBI taxonomy): Eukaryota > Metazoa > Arthropoda > Arachnida > Ixodida > Ixodidae > Rhipicephalus > Rhipicephalus appendiculatus. The sequence goes on along the minus strand of JALIZH010032925.1, from coordinate 3,352,080 downwards.
TTTGCAACGTGACGTAGGGATCAGCATGTGCACATTACTATTCAACACATTATTCAAACAATTTTTATGAACAAATTAATCGAAGAACATGTCATTTAAATTTGAATACGATCATAAAACCAAGACAAAACTATGTATAAGTAACATGACAAAGACTAACGTTTAACGGGTTTATTGATGTTGCAATGTTGTTAGTGCTTTTTGTGAAGCAAGCAATTCACTTTCAATCGCACTTGTAAACAAGCTTATGGATGATTCGGCGGTTAGGGTAGGTTTCAGTGAATTCCAATCTTTAATGGTTAGAGGGAAAAATGAATATTTGAAGCAATTAGTGTTGGAAGAGTATTCGGCAAGAGTATGGGAATGCTTATGGCGGGTTTGTTCTGCCATGAAAATAAGATATATACCTTGAAGTATCTATTCTTATTATGTTGTGTAGTAGCTGAAACATCCGTTTTAGTCTTGTGAGTTTCGTTCGGTTTTGTAGTGTTAAGATGCCAGCATTATTAAGTAGATGTGTCGGTGAGTCTGTCAGTCTATACTTGTTAAAAATAAACCTTATTGCTTTTCTTTGAACCGCTTCTATTTTATTAATCTGTTGGTGGGTAAACGGGAACCAGACAGGGCTGGCATATTCTAGTACAGATCGGACGAGGGTTGTGTAGGCTATTAATTTGGTATTCGGTGGTGCATGCTTAAGACGTCTTTTCAGTAAAAATAATCTTTTCAGAGCTGTGCTAGTAATGTTATCAATGTGAGTATCCCATCTCAGATCGTTTGATATCGTTATTCCTAGATATTTGTGGTTAGGGACTGTGGTTAAGGTGCAGTTGTCAATAGTGTAAGAAAAGTTGGACCTCTGTTTTTTTTGCGGGTTATTGCCAAGGAAACACATTTACCAATATTGAGGGACATTTGCCATTTTTTGCACCACTTCTGTACATCTTCTAGTGCTCTGTTAAGGATTAGGTGATCGGCAGGAGTATTAATTTCTTGGTAAAGTACGCAGTCGTCTGCAAAGAGCCTAAGTTTTACTTTAGTTGAGAGGGGTAGATAATTAATGAATATTGTGAACAATATTGGTGCTAGGACGCTGCCCTGTGGCACGCCTGATGTGACTGCTGCTGTTCTAGAGGCGGTGTCCTGTAACTGTACAAATTGTGAGCGATTGGTTAAGTAATCCTTAATCCAGTGAACAATGGTACTATGTCCAAGAGTAACTTCTAATTTACTTATTAATTTGCTATGTGAAACACGGTCGAATGCTTTCGAAAAATCTAAGAAGATAAGATCAATTTGTTTTAGGCTATCAATGGACTTGGCTGCATCATGTATTAATTCTAAAAGTTGTGTAATTGTTGAGAGGCCTTTTCGGAAACCATGTTGTACAGGAGACAAGATATGTTTTTTTTTCTAAGTAAATGTTTATGTGTTTCAATATCATATGTTCTGTTAATTTACACACTGAACAAGTCAGTGATATTGGTCTGTAATTGGAAACCACGGTTTTGCTGCCTGCTTTATGTATCGGAATAATTTTGGCGGTTTTCCATACTGCGGGGACAGTGCATGACTCCAGTGATTTATTAAAGATTAGACATAAATATTTAGCTACCCACTCCGCATACCTTTTAAGGAAGATGTTTGGTAAGTTGTCAGGACCCGGGCCTTTCTTGGTATCAATGTCTAGTAGCAGGTTGAACACGGCTTGCTCGGTCACTGTCAGGGGTTCTATGGGTGAGAGGTCGGATGATTGCATGGGTGGAATGTTTCCGTCATCTACAGTAAAAACTGATTGAAAGTAATCGTTGAAGGAGTTGACGAGGTCGTCGTTGTCTTCAGAAGAACGGGTGGGCTCGTCATTTTTTCTTTGGATTTATATATTTCCAAAATTTATTTGGAGCGCTTATCAAAAATGTGGGAAGTGCCTTTGCAAAGTAATTATTTTTAGCATCTTTTAGTTTACTTTTCATATGACCAACGGCTACAGTCAAATCATGTCTAGTTAGATTAGTTGTTTTCGTGTTCAGTGTTCGTTTGGACGAAACGTTGGACGAAACGTTACCAAATGACGCTAAAGATATGTACAGACGTTGTACGCACAGACATATGTTGAACAGTCGCACATGTTTTATATAACCAGTTGTTTACAGTTGCGTAACGATGCCAACAGCAACATGGGTATTAGCAACACCAGAAGCGGTAAGCTTATATGTAGCGCTTGTGCTCGCGAGGATGGTAGCCCTGGACACTGCTACATGAATCAACTTCAGTGGATGGCGCTTAACTACAACTCACGCTAATCCGACGTGACGGCTGTAGCATAGGGGTACGTATGTAATGTTTATAAAATTGGATAGCCTGAACTGCAACCACAATTGACGTTTAACGAACATTAAGGTCTATTTGAAAAGCAGTTCCGAGACCTGGCGCGGCTCTGTGCTAGAATACTTGACTGCCATGCGGAATGCTGGGGTTCGATTCCTGCTGGGACCCTGACATTTATTCTTGGCATTTGTCGGGTCAACCCTGCAGATGTCAGCTTTTTTCTTAACGCTTTCGCGTTAAAATTACCAATGTCTGTTCTCGCCGTTCCTGGGTATATACAAACTGTCAATCAGCGGTGGCACATACCCATATACCTGTGGCACATACCCACCCGTGGCATACGGGTATGTGCGTCACGAGTCTGGCGGAAAGGGTTTGACGACGTACGCGGAGGGATTGTCAGATCATTCATGTCATGACCAACCAGTCATATTCGTCAAACCATCTTACCCTCCCACACTAATTTCGGTTTACCCCAAGTTAAGGGGGGTGATCACGAGAGCACCCAAACGTAGGCGGCTAGATAGATAGCAGTGGTGTAGCCAAGGGGGGGGGGGGCGGTTGGGGGGGTTCAAACCCCCCCCCCGAAATTTTTCAAATTTGCTTGCGTATATATGCACGGACACATACAAACGCACGCACGAACACACATAAAGTATAGTTGAACCCCCCCCCCCCCCGAAAAAAATTTCTGGCTACGCTCCTGATAGATAGATAGATAGATAGATAGATAGATAGATAGATAGATAGATAGATAGTCACGCTAAAAGTGCCTGCAGTACGCAAAGAAATGCTTCGCATTTAATAAAACAATACACATTTTTTTTAAACATTCCAGCTCCCCCCCGGTGTTTTTCAGGAAGTATGCATAGTTGGACAGGAATGTCACCAGGGCCCCACTGTAAAAATATTAATTAATTAATTAATTAATTAATTGATAATTTACTACTACCGGTTTTTGTGCAAAGTCATAGGCAGAAGTGGGCAGAAAAGTAGCAGATACAACCATTGACAATGACAATTCGTTTTCCAATACAAGAAAAAAAAAGAACAAAAGAGCGTAAGAAAAAAAGGCAATGCATGCGCGAAACAATGCAAAATAATACATGCAAAAAATGAAAATTTGCTGTTCACAATATTAAAGGAACATAGCTATTAGTGAATCGTTTTATCACAAAAGTACAGACTTGCCGAGTTCGGCCAAAGGAAGATGAAGGCAAGAAATACATTACATGCTGCCCAGCAATACAAGCAGCCCGCCGCGATGGTCTAGTCGTTGTGGTGCTTGACTGCTGACTCGCTGGATCGAATGCCGGCCGCGGTGGCCGCATTTTGATGGAGGCAAAATGCTGGAGTCCCATGGGCACTTTAAGGAACCTCAGGCGGCTGAAATTTCCCGAGCCCTCCACGACAGCATCTCTCATAATCATATCGTTGTTTCGTAAAATCCAAAAAATTATTATTCATAATAGATGTTGGGGTTTAACGTCCCAAAACCACGATATGATTATGAGGGACGCCGTTGTGCAGGGCTCCGGAAGTTTTGCACCACCTGGGGTTCTTAAACGTGCACCTAAATCTAAGTACACGGGCCTCAAGCATTTTCACCTCCATTGAAAATGCGGCCGCCGCGGCCAGGATTCGATCCCGCGACCTGCGGGTCAGCAGTCGAGCACCATAATCACTAGACCACCGCGGCGGGCACCAAGAATTATTATTAGGAACACAAACAGCCGAAGTGAACTTAATCCAGCCGCGAGATATTTCTTTCTTGGTGCATTTAGCCTAGTGGCGTAGCGAGCAGTTCGCAAGATATTTGATGCGCGCTGACGCGTTACCAATCGCCCTAGTCGTGGTGAACATGCACGTATGCTCACACCCACGCGAGTACATGTCCTTGGTTGTCCCCTTTCTTACGTCACTGAATCATCCTATCCGGCGCCGGCAAATCAGCGTCTCTGATGGTGGACACACGATAAGGTCGCACGGCGCGATAGCAGAGACAAAAGCTGGTGTTGAGAAATGTTGACGTGCGCCCCGTATGTGTCCCCGGATTGCTGGCTCTTTGTCGAGCCCCGTGTTTCAGCCTTTTTGTCGGTCAGTCCACCTCCTTATCGTCGCGTCCCGGTAGCATCGATAAACAGAATGAGCTGCGCGCGCACTTGCGTCGCAATCGTGTGGCGATTCGAGATTACCCAGCCTGTCCCTCACTTTCGATGACAGCAGCATGCAATAAGGAGATTGGAGCCCCAGTGAAAGTTCCCAGCTATTGTTAAAGATCGGGAAAGAGTTGCACTTAACATTGTCTCGAGACAAATAATTGCCAGCATGTATATGAACGATGAGTACCTTTGCCTCGTCAATTGTAACATAAAGGAAAATTTTCACGAGTCCCTGGGGAAACTTGAAGAGACGCTTCCGCTCTCTTCACAATATATACTACCATCCTTCTTGAAATGACAATGAAAGTACACTGGCTTCAGCAGGGAGTAAAAGGAACGTAAGAAAACATCAAGTGTTGTCTTATGCGTTGTCTTCTAGCTTACTTTGCGACAAGCTGTTACTACAATTGGTAATCCACGATAAACTTACACTCCAGTACGAATAACGAAAAAAATGAAAACAAACAAAAAGAAGATCAAACCGACTGTCTTAGTTATTTCTAGTTAGCATCTTAAATTACAATGCGGATGGAGCCCATATAGAAGTGCATAGTTGATTGGCGCATCTCGAAGGTATTAGGCAAGGTAGGTACTCATGTTGCTTTACAGCGGAGCTCTAAATGAAACACTTGCTTGGTTTGCGGCGTCCGTCCGCGTCCGTCCACGAACAGAAGAAAAAAACCACGTGACCTCCTCCAAAGAAGAAGATCACGTCATTATGTGATGACGTCACATAATGACGTGATCAATTGACATCGTCGACGGGTCAAGCATGGGGTCAAAGGTGGGCCTATTCCGGAGGCAGTGCAGCCGGTGCAACCGGTGGGGTTTTATTTCGGAGGTGGTGCAGAAAGCTTGAAGTGGTCCAGAACCACTTTTCCATATAATCATCGAATGACCTCAGTGTCAGAGTTTATTGCCTCGCGAATCGATTGCCGCAAAAATTTCTCGAATCCGTCAAAAACAAGCGGTGTCACAAGAATTTGTCGCACTCTTTAAGAGCTTTCTTGCTTCTCTCGTCCCGACGAGCGCGCTGGAAGCTCCACAGGGATTACACAGGGGGGGGATGGCGCGGGGAAAAGATGTTACCTCAGCGCGCGTAATGATGAAACGCGATCGCTCTCTCCCGTTTTGAATCCAGTGCGCGCTATAGTGCGACTGCTGTTTAATTTTAGCAGACTATAGATATGGAGTATGGCGCCGGCTAGTGGCGGCACTCCGCGGCAAAAAGCACATCCGATCCTCTAATAGAACTAATAGCATGTTATATGTTGTGTTACGCCAAACAGCAGGCGTTGGCAGTTCCATAGAGAGTGAGCCTGTGTATGAAGAGAGGGCGCCTGAGAAAGTGGCAACTTCGCGCTCCACGTCTAGACATTTCTTACCGCGCATGACGGCAAGATTTGGCTGAGCTGTTCATAGCAGTGTCCGCTTTCTGCAGGATATGTTTTTTCACCATGCATGCCCGAGGGGTGGTTTATGACCCCTTTAAGTGTAGGAGTGCGCCTTTTGTGTTTTCGCCGTGTCAGTCGAGCCGCTGCGTTGGCACTGTCGTGGGTGGCATGTGTATCGGTCGATCGCTCATTGTGAGAACGCCTGAGCGGCAGCGCGCTCACAAAAACCGCCGACGAGACCAGAGGTGGGAGTGCGCCCGTCAGCTCCACTGGTCATCCACCTTCACAGAGTGGAATGGTTCCAACTTTTTTCTCACAGCGAACGAGGAGATCTCCGCTTGTAAACGTTGTAACTTTGTATTGTAATCTCACTGCTTTCTGTCAAACACTTTCCGATGAGAAACGGTTATGTAAATCGAGGCTATTCTGTCTGACCGCTCGCTTTGAATCGCATGGTAGCGGGGTACGGGGGGAGCTCTATTTACTTTTTATTGTTGCCATAAAACAAATACTTATTCGGTGCGTTCCTACATCGAGACGTGATCAGGCAACGAACGAAAAGGATTTGCCATATAAAGTAAATATTAGTTTGGTATCGTAACGCCAGCCACCAAACATGGAGCCGAACAAGGAGACGCAGTAGGACCCGCAAAGAAAGGTCCTCCAGACGACAACTATACGTCACTACCATAATAATCATATAACCCAGATTAGGTGCACGAAAGAACGGGAACTTAAGGACTTGTTTTTTTTTTTTTTTTTTGTTAGGCACAACGTTAATGAAAACCAACAGAAAATCAAGCCAAGGAAAGTAGAGGGGACGTTATTTGCAGTAATTGTGATATATAGATGTGAAGAAAGTGAAGTGAACGAAAAGACAACTTGCCGCCGGCAGGGACCGAACCTGCAACCTTCGAATAATGCGTCCGATGCTCAATACCGATTGAGCTACATTTATATAATAACTACAACAAATAACATCCCCTATACTTTCTTTGGCTTGATTGTCTGTTGGTTGTCATTAATGTTGTGCCTAACAAGGAAAACCAAGCTCTCAAAATCCCCTTCTTTCGTTCATTCATAGCAAGAGTCTCGTTCTGGCCGACTTAATGCCTTCTGGTACAGCATACGAGGGATTATTGGCCATCTGCCAGCTCGAAACAAGATCACGTGCTTACGTGACACGAGCAGGCAAAAGAAGAGTGTTTCACGCTCGATGTCATGTCTACAAGCGGCGCTGACTATTACGCCTATGTTTAAGCGCTCAGATGTACCCGATAAAGTGTACGGGAGGACGACCGCTGACTCAGCTCAATTTGTGGAGCATCGGATCCGCTTTCGAAGGTTGCAGGTTCGGTCTCTTCCGGCGGCAAGTGGCCTTTTCGCCCACTTTAATTTCTTCACATTTCTAGCATAATTACTATAAATAACGTTCCGTACACTTTGCTTGGCTTGATTGTCTGTTGGTTGTCAATAATGTTCTGCCTATAGATAAGGTACGTCGCACAAGGTTAACCCCTGCTGCCTGAAAAATTGGAACTAAAGTGAAACAAAACAAGGTAAGATCAAAGGGGAACTGTACGTAGACTAGAAGGAGAAAAAAATAGACGGCTTCCGATTTTCTCCATCAGAATCAATCCCGCGGAGCTTTCTGCATGAAGAGAAGGTGTGTGTTGCTTCTGTCGGGTGACCTTAAAGGTCCAAACGTCCAGCATCAGCTCGACCCCCAGGACCCTCTTTTCCGCGGACACAGCTAAGCCACGCGCGGCTGCAGGGTTCAACCCATCGTGTGCTCGGGTCACCGGTGTGGCCACACGCTTAACGCATTTTTTCATAAACGTTCTTGGGCTGGTTGGTTCAGGATTATACGCGGTGTGGTCTGTTATTTCGTTTCGTACCGTCTTACAGCGCTGTTTCCTGCATATAATCCTGAATGAACCAACCCAAATGCGTACCCTCTCTTGGGGAAGTTGGCTCGATTAGGAAAACATGGTTCTAAGGCGCTAAAAGAACACATGCAATGGACAAATACAGACATGCACAGAGCGCCAAGATTGCTAACTGATTTATTTAAATGTAAGATATATATATATATATATATATATATATATATATATATATATATATATATATATATATATATATAGATAGATAGATAGATAGATAGATAGATAAAAGTTTTTAGCGCCCTAAAATCACACCAAACGCATGCTAACGCAGGTGTTTCGTGCGTTTATATGAAGGCTTCCCTGCACGTACCATTCATATCGGCCCGCTTTTTGCCTAAAACGAGGTCGCTGCATTGAGTAGAATGTTTGCCCTTTTACTGCAGTCATCCCGATAACATTATCAGGGTGTTTCATGTGCGGCCGAGTTATCTTTGTTGACGCTTCCTTCTTTTGTTTTATAACACTCTTAAAGCAAGATGTAAACAATAAGAATAGACCTTGTACTATCGCGTGATGTTGAGTCGTCTGCTCGCTATCGACAACAGACTTCACGTGTTTTCACATAACCGAGCTGCTACGTCACATGATTACATTGGGTTTTCACTATAATGTGGGTGTGTATTCGTATGGCAGGTAAATGGAATACTTGTACGAAGTGTCATATGCCAAGTGCAATGGAAATACACCCATCAGGTAATGTAAAAAGAGAGAAAAATAAAAATAAATAAATAAATAAATAAATAGAAAGAGAGAGAGAGAGAGAAAGAGGAGAGACGCTTGGTATTCCGCGGGCTGGAAATTGGGTCTCTTCTCGACCCCGAGCTTGGCTTTCCTTCGGGCTAGGGGCTTATCAACGCCAGAATGCGCCCAGATGAGCTATCATGTTGCTCGCGGAGCTCACAGCGCTTGTCTGACAAGGGCTATCAAGCGTCCCGGAGCGCGAACTTCGAGACGGGAAAGGAGTAGGAGTAGGATGGTCCGCCTCGGTGGATCAGTGGCTAGGGTGCTCGGCTGCTGACCCGAAGGTCGCGGGTTCGATCCCGGCCGCGGCGGTCGCACTTCGATGGAGGCGAAATGGTAGAGGCCCGTGTACTGTGCGATGTCAGTGCACGCTAAAGAACACCAGATGGTCGAAATTTCCGGAGCCCTCCACTACGGCGTCCCTCATGATCATATCGTGGTTTTGGGACGTAAAACCCCACATATTATATTATTAAAGGAGTAGGATGATGAGTGAAGAAGAGTGAACCCTGCAATCGTATAAGGCGATGACGATGTGCTGCATTGAGAAATTTCACAATGACAGCGATGCGCGCAGGCCCTGGATGACGTTGTATACTGCCATAAAACTGTATACGCGTGTGACACCAACATGTGAAAGTATCCACTAGAATGTTATCTTGATTCCTTTTTTTGGTAGCTTCTTTCAGTGATGCTGATGACTGGTGGCAGAACTTGTTTGGGGGGAGTCCCGCGAGAGAGTTGTTTCGAGTCCCAAAGAATTACAGCTTGTTGGGCTGATCCACATCATCAGCTTGTGAAGAGAGAGCAGCAGCAGTAGCTGCGCTCCTTAAAATAGCAGATGCCCTAGCCAACGAAGCACTTTCAAGACAACCGACAATCAGAGCTCCAGGCAACTACCAAAAGAGACCATTCGATGCTATTTACGCTCTTTATGGAATTCGCCACATCAGCCCTGTCTCACAAGGTGACTTAGTCGTGCCGAGTCAACTCTTCTGTATAGAGTAAGAACACGATCGCCCTACATTTCTGCATGGTTGTTGAAAGTAAGGGGCGCCCCTTCCCCGTTGTGCACTGAGTGCAATGAAGTTGGGGAGATCCTGAAAGGGAGAGACTCGTGAACAACATGAAGAAAAGAGGGTTCCCCCACGAATGCTGGGAAGATATTCTGTTTCCGGAAGGTGCACGGATGACTCGCAAGGAAGTTGCTGGTATTCTTTTACGTTTTTTGCAAAAGACCGGCGTAAGGTAGGTCACCTTCTTCAAAAACGCAGTTTTCGAAAAAAAAATTATTTTTGGATTTAACATTTTCACGCCCCCCTGTCTATTAAAAAATGTTCAGCAAAAACATTTATGTAGTTATCTTGAGCTGTTCGAAAGTTATGACCATCCCCCCCCCCCCCCCCCCCCAGACACATCCGAAACCGACCCTGAAGGTTTCTGATTCCACAACACCAACCATCTCGTCATAAACGTCTCTTCATACAAATATTACGTATTGCTAAGTTCTCTAAGTACGTTCTAGAGCTTGTGGGACATGATGTTTTAGATTTATTTTAAAATTTCCACTACTCGGCTACGGCACTCTGTTGTTTAAGCTGCGCGTGTTTTCGCGTTTGTCTATGTTTTTTCTTACGCCATTTCGAGCTCTTGCACTTAGTTCTGGCCTTTCAAGGAGAAAGGTATAGTACTAATGAAATATGGCGAAGTATAGGATGAAAAAGAAGCAGCAACACAAGTTAGTGAATCAGTATACCAAGCGTGGACTAGCTGTGGAGCACGTGGATGAGAGTCAGCTGGAGACTTAAAACGAGCTAGAAAACCAATACGTGCTTCAGCTCGCTCAAAACGAGATTGTGTATTTTCAAAGGAGGTCCCAAGCTATGAGCCTGTTGAATTTCAGACATAGTGAATGTTTCTTCATTACACGGACATTCGGTTCAAATCTCTAAAGCCATTTTCCTAAAAACATGATTTTTCGCATCCTACAGTTACGCGAACAGTGATAACTTTCCTTCTAATAAATATTTTCACATAAAAATTTGCCTGCTATTTCTTTATAAATGGAACTCTGCATTCAAGCAGAATGACTGAAAATGAGCGGTAACATTTTGTGCTATGGCCAATTGTGTGCAAAAGAAACCTGCCAAATAATTTTATCGGACGTTTTATGATAACCCACCTTAGATTAGAGATGCGGTGATCGTGGAGGTTAGATGCACAGGATATTGTCCTCACTACGTACATGCCAAGTCGTGTTTGAATTGCACCAACCATCTTGTATTTATGACTGTTGGCGCAGCACATATTTTGGCACATTTTGATTTTTATAAATTTTACTTTTTTGTATTTTTAGCAATTTCATCACTTTAAAGTTTAAATTTATCTAAACCCTGCAAGCCAAAACCATAATTATAAGTTTTGGAGTACAACTGTAAAATTTTTTCTCGAAGGTGGTGACCTACCATGATACGTGGTGGGACATACCCCACACCGCTGTATGCATGTTAGCTAGTACCTTACGTTCAATCTGTTCATAAGTGAAGATATCAGACAATCGCTACGTTAGCTGCGAGTAGGATATATAGATAAAGGTGGAAAGACTGGGATGTCAACCATGGTCGCACCCGGTTGGCTAACTTACACACGTGACACGTGGTGGGGACATGTTGCTAACGGAGGCGGCCGGCCAATGGGAAATAACCACATACCAAACGAAACCATCTGTGAATTCTGTCCCTGAACCTGCAGTTGCGAGAGCGTAAAGAAAAACCGACATCGGCACCGTTGACCCGACGTATGCAAAGAATAAGAATCAGGATCTCAGCAGGAATCGAACCCAAGCGTTCTGCGTGGCAATCAGGTATTCTACCACACAGCCATGCCAGGTCTTGAAACTGCTTTGGAAAAAGACACTATGCAGGCGCAAGGTCGGTGTAACTTCGATTGCGGTTGCAGTGCTGGCTATCTAACTTTATAATCAAGCATTAAATATTACATATGTGCATACTCTTATGATACAGGCGTCATGTCGGGTTAACGTCATTTGTGGTTCCAGTGTTGGCTCCGCTTTTATAGCAATCTAATAAACATTACATTTGTATTCCTATGATTCGGCAAGCTACATGCAAGCGTTGCTCGACGCCGGAGGAATACGCTAATGAAAGCTATGTATGAGATTCACATCGTCGCACCGTAAAGTGCCCTTCGTTTCGATAATACTGACGTCTCTGCTCTAACGTCAGCGCTGACGTTACGTAAGACAATAAGTTACTCTTTAAACGCCAGTGCAGTCGGCGTTCCGGGGAAGCCCACGATGTGCACACAACTACTACACTTAAAAATACACGTCGATCCATCTCGTAACACTTGGCTTCAAGCCAGTAAATGCAGCATAGAACTAACTACTCGCCGACTGCTTCGCGTGAGACCGATTCCCACAAGGCGTGGGATCTGCGGAAATTTTTTTTAAAACTGTAGTGCAGTAATTAAAACATAAATTGATGTGATATAAAGTGCACGAAAAAGTACGTATCCCTTCAGTCGGTGGGATCTGAACCCACAACCTTCGAATGAAGCGTCAGATGCTCTACCAATTGAAGGCGTAACTCAATGAGAGTAGAGCACCACAATTTTCATGGTGCTTTCGGAACATTACATACATGCTTGAGTACATCTAGTCGTGCGGTGGGGAACGCGAAGCCCTTCTGTAGATGCTGCTATGGCTATATTTTCTCTTGCGCAGGTGGCTATGCACGGGGGGAGCTTTGGCAAATGTGGTATAGTGATTATGATGTTAATAACAATAATAGCGTATTATTGATAATTGGACAATTCTATTATAACAACAAAGTTTCCTTCTCACTGCAGCAGATGAGCAACATCTAGCGCCTCACTGGAATTCATGTTGTTCGTCACGACAGTGTGAGGTATTGCAAATGCTTTCGCGATGTCACATTTTGCCCTCTAAACCTTTACACGGGCGGGTTCACCGCGTTTCAGCGCTACGCGTTGAAGGGAATATCGAGTCCTTAAAATACTTTTAGATAAAATGCCAGTTTTGTCATCTTGTACCACCGGTTACAAAGGCCACAAAAGACGGAGTGATTGGAGGTGCCGGGATGCAGACAGAGCAGCCTACAGATTTATAATGATTAACTACAAATGTTCAGTGGCAAACGCCCACTTAAGGGGCTTTTTTATGAAGAAGACCAGCAGGAATTTATTTAACTAACGGCAGTTTTCAGAGTAGAGGGTGCCTCAGTCGAGCATAGATGGCGGCTGTATCCATGACTCAGTCAATGCACATTTCTCGTGTGTAATATTAAATCGTGGCGTTTTGTCTAAGGCGAACATCTTCTGCTGGTAAAGCTCTTTGTAATTGTTGCTGTAAAAAAAGAAGAAAAAAAAAGGGACAAGGCGACGCTTCTCAAGTATAGTCAGCCTCTGCTAAATGTCTGCGTGCAAGCGGAGCTGTCCAGTTGGGTGCATTTCCGTGAAATTTTCACTAAAGTGACGCAAATCATTCCTGGACAGTGGCATGATTAGAGAAGTGCGAGCACGTGCCCGATTGTATGACATACTGCAACAGGTAAATATTTGAATTGCCCATTTTTCGGGCAGTCAACTGATACGGCTCGCCGCGCGGTGACACGCAAGCTTTTCATTCCAATCTAATTAAGCAAGCATTAGTTGCGCTGACTGTTTCGTGAAAGTGCCTGTAAAAGATTCATTTCATTATCCTGCTACGAAGTACAGGCGTACATGAGTGCTAGCAAAAACGCCACTTCTCATAGGCGTGCTCACGAGGGGGGCAGCCCCCTTCCCCTCAATTCATCGGAGGGGGGGCGCCAAATGTGCCCCCTTCCATTACTTTCTAGGACCTGTCCCGCCATTGTTTAAACTGCAAAGTCACCGGGGTGGCAATGTGGGCACGTTGCTAGACCATTTTTAAGAACGGTAAAACCGCGTGCGTGTGCCTTCTTTGTGACGCTGTTTCTAGTGCGGTTTTACCGTTCGCGTAAGCGAAAGTACCAGGTTAAGGCCGTGCAGGTTTTTGACTATAATGGCGGCCGAGTACCACTGATGTGGCATTCCTAAAAAAGAACTGTTTAATTCCCATTTTTATCCCCGGATCAAGGACAGGCTGTTGTGGGAAGCACGTCGTCGCCTCGTTTTCAGTTTTGCATCGGCTGAGAAGCTTGTTTTACTTCGAACTTGAACACCGTGGGGGGGGGGGAAGGGGGGGGGGGCTGCGATAAGCCCCCCCCCCCCCCCGCTTCGAATGGAGAAACACTGCGCATGCCTGTGCCGCTTCTCATTGAGATATGACATTTAGCATTATTGCCGACGATTCTTCGTAAAAATGCGACGTGAAGGACGTACTTAGAACGTTTTAAGCAAACACGTTAGATAGGATTTGTTCTCACGAAAATATGCTCCGCCACTGCCACGTGCGCTAATCGTGGACCCAGGTTAACGCTGAATACCACGCGGACGACGCCAATAATATCGCTAAACAACTTAATGCGAAAGCATGTTAAGCTAGCGAAAAGCCTATCGGCTGGTGACTGCAAAAAGATTGCGCATTGCTCTGCAAGGCAACTATGCGGAGCAAGATAACTGAGAGCCTTAGCTGCGAATTAATTCAGCTATAGCACCTTTCCTTGAAGAAGACAGGAAATCACGCAAGTTCTCTTACCTGACAAAAAGAAGTAGTCACCTGGCTGAAGATATTGCGAGCTTGCAACTATCATCACCGTTACGAGTTTGTCCATTGGCAGTTTTCTGAGAAAACTAGACTACAGGGAAACAATCAAAATTTTAGCTCACGACGAGTGGCATAGCTGCACTTACCAAAGCTTTCGAAAGTTTGCGCTGATGCTCGTGAAAGTCAAAGGAGGGCTCGACCGATCTATACCTATAGTAGACACTGTGGTTTCGGTATTCCTTGCATGCATACAGACTGCTTCGTCGAACATACTAGTTCGTGGCATCCGTTTCGTGGAAATCGCGGAAAGTATGACGTGTGGCAAGCATCCAGTGTGGTCGAAGATTACCAGAACTACAATGTTTTTACATAGATATATGAGTCAGTTAGGCACCCCCAGGGTGTGTACCCCTGACCAGTATTTCTTTCACAGATACCTGTCATTTTGAGGCAGACGTTAATAACGCCAACCAAAAATGACGTTGAGTAAGGGCCCTCGATTGATTGTTATCATCTAGTCCGTTAATGCATTATCTCTGATCTGCCTGATTTTTGGCAAATACTCGTTGGTGAGTATGCGACGCTACTTATGACGTCATCATTGGCATCATTATCGCTATCGTTATGAATACCTGTGGCTTCAATTTTTCTTTCTAAGAACATCATTCCAAACATGCATCATACTCGGCAGAATGCCAACCCGAAAATAGTAAGTTTCTTGATACGTTTCCCGTTTAGTTGCAGCCACCGAATCGTGAAATGGCTATGCAATGGCTTCGGTCATTGATCTTTTTGTCTAGAGCAGACTGTTTCTTCGTCCGAAAAGAAAAAAGAAAGAAGTTGAACGCGATAACTGGCTGTTCACCGGTATGACGCTTCCATTGTGAGAAGCAGTCGTCACGTGCTTATGTGTGTAAGGAAGCGCGAGCCTAACCGAAGGGCAGGCCCTCTCGCCCCCTTTCTGGGAAGGCCGCGGTGCGGCGCAGTCCGAGGAACTCGGGGGCGCCGCCAGTGCTGGGACGGCGCCATATGGCGAGCACGCGTACGCCGGCAGACGCGTCTCTCTTGACTGTCCCGCCTCGCGAAGCGGTCGCGCTCGGCGACCAATGGACGGCCGAGGGTTCGCTACGTCGAGCGCGTCACCGAGGCTGCACGTGACGCCGGAATGCGTCGTCAACCCCCGCGCCGATGTGCGCGCGTTCTTTTGCTTTGTGTTCGTTCCCGCGCCGAACCGTCCCTCTGGCCGTCTCGTTTTTCTTCCTGTCTTTTTTTTCTTTTATTTATTCACCCGCTGTTTATCTCTCGTCCCGCTCGCAGCTCTTGAAAAAGAGACCACGCGTCGGCCGCCGACGCATAGCATCCGCGAGCTTGCGTCGAGCGCGCGCCTCGAAGAGGGAGGCCGTGGTCCGCGACTCCCACACTGGGCCCGCATCCCTAGTCGGTGATCGGAGTGAGCTCGTGTTGGGCCACCTAGCGTGCGCAACCGCTGCTATCTTCGGGGCGATAGGATAGTATTTAAGAGAGGATTTCTATTTTTTCTTTTTTCGTGCTCCCGCTCGCATCTAAAGGCGTTTCCGTCTCGTCGCAGCACCATGTCGAAAGTAGCGAAAGTCGCATTATTTTCGATTGCGTTCGCCTTCTTCAGCGCGGGAGACGCCGACGGTGCCACCATCCTCGAAAGGCTGCGCAACAGAATATTCGCTACGAAAAAGCACCCACTAATACTAGGTAAGTACTGAGACTTTCTTTCTGCGTACTCATATTTTGCCTCTTTGACAGCGAACACCATGTTGCGAAGGAAGATGCTGTACGATCTGCTCAACGAGTGGTTGAGATTTGTCTGTGCTGCATTTTACTTCGGGCAACGATTACTCGGCCTGCGCTCTGATTCTAGTGGGACTTTCCGTGTGCATTCATTTCAGCGTTGATTGGGCAAATTGATACAGATACCGTGTTTCCTGGGACGATAATGCGTGTTTTTCTTTCTCTCCAAGTTTTAACCAAGCGCGTCTAGCACAACGGTCCTGGTGCGACTCGTACATGCATAAAACCACTCGTGCTACTTTTCTAATCCTTCCCGAGCGCGCCACGCCGTATATGCAAAATGCAAGTGCATGTCTGTCTACAAGAATGCGTAAAACCGTAGATGTCGCTCAGATGCCGCGGACGCTGATCCAAAGATGCTGCCGGCCGAAGGGGGGCTGAAATTTCAGACATTACGTTGGAGAACGTGGTCTTCGACGGCTTCGAGGGAAGCGCAATAAATATTCGTTGTTTGCGTGCACCCGGCAGAAGTGCTGCACGAATTATTTTTTTTCTCGAGAATTTGTGGCCTCGTAATATTAATGTTCACGAAAATTTAGTACATTTGGCGATATGAGTGCAAGCGTTCATCACTTCGTTATTCCAAGCGAATTAACGGACTTGCGACCTATACGCATTTTTTTTTTCTAAACTCGTGATGAATGGGTGGTGCGACTTATACAAAGGCGCCAGTTTAAACCCTTAAAATACGATAGGTAGTACTTAGAGAAGCTGTGGTCTTAAAAATTACGTAAGTGTCCCGTGAGACTACCGTTTGTATTTTGAAGAGTGGGTATCCTTGCGGCGCATCAGATGATGTAGAATTTATCAAATGTGCGACTCCTTTAGTGTGTTCAGCACAAGCAGCTGGCGAAATCCGTTAGATTTTACACGTTCATTGACGAATATGACTGGTGACAAGTGATGCAGAACTATCGATGGCAATATCGATACTATCGATAGTTGAGTCACTATCGATGGTAGATGAAACTATCGATAGCACATTGACAGTAAGTTTCATAGTACTATCCATAGTATGAAACCAACCGCGCGAGCTCATTGCAGCATAAACTTGATTACCCGAGTGTGTTAAAACTCGATCTAACGAAACCCGATTTTACGAAGTCCCAAATCTGACCAAAAAAATTTCCATTCCCCGGCAAATAACCATAGCGTTCAGTGTTATTATTAATCCGATTTAACGAACTAATTTGGCCACAAAGTCCGATATGACGAAATTTTTTCTGAAATAACTGAATAGAAATGCGGTGATTCCCTTCTTATTTTGACCGAGACGGGTTTTTGTTCGAGCGTATGCTCTAACACTATCGCGTTAAAACGAATAGGTGCCATAGTTAGGACCCTAGCTTTCCTTTGACGAGGCTGCACGTCGCGCCAATGCACGGAACAACGGACTCGCAGCCGGTGTTGTTCTTACGTGTACCGGACGGATGGTGCTAGAAACGGCGATGGTTGCTTGGGTTATTTCATGGTTTATGCGACGCATAGCACTGATCATCGCACCCAAACTTTCTCTCTCGCCCTGCTGACACAGTCACTGCGTTCGTTCTCCGTGTCATCGCATGTCGGTAGGTGGTCATAACTCCTCGTGACCGTCTACGTGGCCTGCATCGCCCGGACATAGTGATTTTGCAATATCGCCGCCCCACAACAGCATAATTATTCACAGCACTGTTCATTGTACTATCGGCAGAAATACTCCTGATGGTACTATTGATTGCACTGTCGATAATAATACCGGTTGTTGATTGATATTAGTACAATCGATAGTTTCTTCACACTATCGATAGTTTTAAAAAAATTATCGATACTATCGATAGTCCATTTACCGATAGTTCTGCATCACTACTGGGGACTCTTTATAATCAAGGCTCTTTTCTAGCGTATCTTTTGTGCATTCTGCTCATGGTGATTGTACAACTGCCAAGGGACTGCATGCGCGGTCTGATACGCACTTTTCGCATCAGATAAGAAGTGGAGAAATTCATGACGCTTCACGGCAAATGATGTCATCGGGCGAACAACTATTTATAACGTCACTATTTTTTCGTCGAGCATGGGTGATTATGTTGTGATAAAAGCATGGTTAGTGGATATGCATGCATGCATTTAATGTGTGTGTAAGTTTGTCTGAGTGCGACCATTTTGGGTGATTTCTTACTCAGAAGAGCATGACTGAATCATTGTTTGATCTGACCCCCTGCCCACAACCGCAAATGTCGGTCAAGGCGAGTTAAAGCCTATATATAAGCGACGAGCGGCGAGGGCTATAACCATAGGTTGCCGAAGCAAGTGGTGGCTGTTCCAACCAACGTAGCTTACGGGCACGTTTCTTTCTGTTTGCAGATTGTTGCCACATTTCTATCTGTTTAGAGCGTGCGTAAATGTATTTTGTTGTATATTTGGTGGGAGACTACGTTCCCAAAGGTACATTTTCGATCCGTCCGAAGAAGCGGCTTTGTATTATTTATTTGCGCTACGTAGACCGACGATAAAACGAAACAAACTGTCCGAAAGTTGAAAATTCCCGTGGGAAATGTTCACTGGAAAGGCTGGAAGCGGCATTCATGCTTGATCTTTTAAATTCACGGATATCGCTTTGACTCTTGTACAAGAATAAACACGGAGCGATCAGTCCATTTGACCAGTTTCTGCTTTTTTTGCAGAATTTATCGGCTTCTGCGCGTTGTCTTAAAAAAAAAAAAAAAAGGCATCTAGGTCATGTTTGCTTGATTAGATCGGCGCTTGTTAGTCTTCTTACCGCCACTGGTAGTTGAGCACCACAGCTTGCTTCGAGGGGCGGCGGGAGTCACCAAGAATCGGATGGGGTTAAACAGATAAGTAGCTAAGTCTGAAAAAAGTGCAATTACAAAAGATGGAAAGCTTCGACGTAAAACGTAAGATGACTTTCCAATAATGCAGCCAGCAAATCTTTTTCAGTCGAATAGGCACCCCTCAACGGCTTCACCCACGAACCCTATGACAATGTCCAGGGAGGAAACTCCCCAAGACAGAATATCGGTAATGGAAAAATTAAATCAAATACGGTGGAATGGTGCTTTCGATAGGTCCGTAATGAGCGACTCAGATTTCAGTGAAAGGTATACCTCGTCTTTACTGTGATACCTTGGACTTTGGATGTGCGGGCGGATGCGAATTCATCCTATAGCCCACTGCACGTGTAGTGAGTGAGTGGACCGCCCAAAGGTGACCTGTCTGAAATCCGAGGCGGCATACTCTGCCATTGTCTGAAAATATGCGATCGGTAAGAAAGCGTACGGCCTCGCGAACTGTGAACTTCGCGAAGATGCAGAAGCGCAGCCCGGAGGGGTAGAAACTATGACAAAATCACTGTATGTGGATAAAAAAAAAAGGGGGTGGGGGGGTGGTGGGGAGGGTATGTACTAAGCACAAGAACACGGAGAGGTCGTAATAGATAGACAGTAAGCGCTGGCTGTGTTCTGTGAGCGTTGAGTTTCGGCCTTGTTGTTAGCATATTTTTTCCATTGTTTCGTGAAGAATCTTTAGAAACGTACGTATGGAAGACAAGACGAACACGGGCGCTTGATTTGAGCCCCGATATTCGTACTGTGCGATAGAACCAGCCATGGAGATGGGGAAAAGAGCATACGCGCAACCAGCAAAACAGGGCCTTGTGATTACGTAACCAAAATGACGATGGAATGACGTTCAGCCTAGGTTACCATAAGGAACATGAGAAATTCAGCGTAACTTTGCCATGCATGTCGGATGACCAACACGCACGCCAAGACACGCGCGTGTCCTTCATCGTTTTTTCTTTCTTTCTTCTTTCTTTTTTGCGAATTCCATATAGGCCACGCATTTAGGCCGTAAAAGGAAGAAGAATGACAGTGGATAGTTGACTGCTAGCAGGAGCGCAAATCTGTTGCGTTTCCACCTATCGCGATTCGGACTGCGGCGGCCGCATTTAGATGGGGCTGCAGGCACGTAGCCAGGCCCCCCCCCCCCCCCGAAATTCGGAGGAGGGTGTTTTACCGAAAATAAATAATGAAAATAGGTGGTTTTCAAGGTTTTCAACAGGTGCCCCCCCCTCCTCCCCCTCCCCCCCCAAAAAAAATTTCTGGCTACGTGCCTGTGGGGCTGCTATGTGCGAATGTTCACGTTGAATGATTTCTCTGTAGGCATGCAAGCCCAGATAAGCGAAGTCATTCGGGAGCCAGCAGAAGCAAAACTGCTGTGCGTATATAGCTAGTCTCTGTTGTGCTATTACACGCAATTTTCATTGACGCTTGGGTTCTTTTAAATGCGAAGCATTTATTTGCGTACTGAAAGCACTTTTGCGTTTCTGTCTGTCTGTCTGTCTGTCTGTCTGTCTGTCTGTCTGTCTGTCTGTCTGTCTGTCTGTCTGTCTGTCTGTCTGTCAGTCTGTTCTCGTGAACGCCTCCTTGAGATGAGGTCGACCAAAATTAGTATGGGAGGGTGAGAGGATTTGACGAATATGTCTGGCTGGTCGTGACTTGAATAACGTAAAAATCCCGTCGCGTACGTCGTCCATTTATCCAGACGCGTGTGGCTCATACTCGTATACCACGGGTCGCAGTATGCCGGTATGCGCCACAGGTGTTTGACAATTTATATCTACCCAGGAACGGCGAGGACAGACATTGGTAACTTAAATGCGAGGGCGTTAAGAAAAACTTACAACGGCAACGTTGAAACGACGAGTGCAAAGAATAGAAATCAGACTCCCAGCAGGAATCAAACCCAAGCAATCTGCGTGGCAATCAAGTATTCTGCCACAGAGCCACGCCAGGCCTCGGAACTGCTTTAGAAAAAGACCCTATGCAGGCGTAATGTTGGTTAAACATTAATTGTGGATGCAGTGCTGGCTATCTAATGTTTAAAACATTACATATGTACTCCTATGATGGAGTCATGTCGGGTTAACGTTAATTGTATACTTAAGCGCCATCCATTGTACTTGGTTTACGTAGCGCTACCATTTTCGCAAACACAAGCGCTGCATATCAGCTTACGGCTTCTGGTGTTGGTAATGCCTATGTTTGTGTTGGCATCATTACGAAATTGTAAACAACTGGTTATATGAAACATATGCGACTGTTAAACATATGTCTGTTCGTACAATATTTGTACGTATCTTCAGTGCCATTTCATAACGTTTGGCTTAATAAAAATATTACATCCCAGTGACCTTACCTCCGCATGCTTCGCATAACATCGATTCCCATGGTACTTGGGATCTGCCGAATTTTTTTTCAAGACTTCCTTCGGCACGACACGTGCACGGTGTTGCGTAACGGCGTACAGGCTTGCGCATGAAAGACATTCACCGTGAGGCGCGGTCGTTGTCAAAGGAGAGCCGTTTGCGTCGTTCACTCAGCGCACCAAACTTATCTCCCGCTGAGATGGTCCCTTTATTTTGGTCGTGGCAGTCTGTCTGCTGAGTGGGCGGGAATAACGACTTCCAAAACACTCCATGGATGGGAAAGGTGCCGCTCAATGGACACGCAACGCATAGCGACAAACGCAAGCGTTTTGGTGACTGGACAGTGTGCATTGCGAAGCTTTCTAGAAAAGAAAATCGCACAACTTCCGCAGGAGTTGTGGAAGCATGCGTAAGCATTGCCGCGCCGCCCAAAGGGGCGACTCCACGCGGGCACGTGTGTTCGGTGTACCTATATGGCGCGACCGCACGTGTGTGTTGCGCCGGGTGATGGCGTGACGCGCGGTATCACGTGTGGTGGGGGGGGGGGGCCACGAGTACAACAGCGGTGTTCAAGTCGCGAATAGATACACATAACCTTTTAAAAGTTTGTGTGTGTCCTCTTGTAAACGCGAATACTTGTCGGACCCGATCAGTGACCGACTTCATCGAAAGCATCCGAACCTTATCGGCGTTTATCAGACTCTGTGCAGCTGTTATCAGATCTGTTCACTAACTGAATTCGACCCGACCCCACCAATTTTTCCAGTTATCTTAATAATTGAACATTTAGTGATTACTTAACGATGGACCTTGAGTATTTCTCATTTTGCTATTTTCTAATATTTCCAGATGCATTTATTACTGACTAATTTGAGGTAATTTGAGGCCGGAACTCCCTAGACTACACGCAACTGGTGAGCGTCATGAAACTTCTACCGTAAGGCACTCTTCGTCTGTTCCTTATAAAGCAACAGATGAAGATAAACAACTCGTCGCCATGGTCTGCTCTCTAGTGAGTACCATTCGAGTGTTCGTGGAGAAGATGCAGACACCAATAGCACGAAGCGCATTGCAGCTGCTGGATACCATCAGTCCGGTTCTAGCAAGCCTTCAGAAGACAATTGCTTAATAAGACTAACAGCAGCACCATGGCTTGTCAACGCCAACAGCAATCGTTTGCAGAGGATGTCCGAAACGCCTTCATATTTCAATGGAATGTGAGAGGCCTGAGGTCACGTATATCGGATTTCCGGCAGTTCGTTTTCAAAAACCGCTTCCCGATAATGGTAATCTGTGAGCCGAACTCATCTACCATAAGAATATCAGGATACGAACCTTTCGTTTCAACCACGAATGGAAGGAGCAGCAAGGTTATTGTTTACGTTCGCAAGGACCTTACCTATTTCGCCCATGCTATACCACCAGACGACGAGAACCAGTACGTGTGCATAACTCTGAAGAAGAAGGGGTTGTCTTTTACTCTTGTTGGCGTATACATATCCCCTACAAGTCGACTTGATTGTAAAAGATTAACGGACATTATGGCAGCTATTCCAGGCCCCTGTATTATCACAGGCGACTTTAATGCCCATCATCCAATATGGGGAAGCTTGAGGATAAACTCAAAGGGCCGCTCGCTGATATCGTTTGCGTCCGACCACAACCTGCGTCTTCTGAGTGATGGCAGCCCGACATTCCTGCGAGGGACGACGTATAGCAGCTGCCTCGACCTGACACTGGTGTCGTGTTGCCTAAGTTCAAAAGTGCGGTGGTTCACTGATATTGAAACCCATGGCAGCGATCACATTCCGACTTATGTGAGAATTGATGGCTTAGAAGCTTCGTCCTCACTGGTCTCTCGGTATATTGACTGGGCACTTTATGAAGATCAAGTGGAGGACACGTGCAAGAATGATTGCTCATGTAGGTTAGAAGAAGTAATTTCAGACGCGATGCAAGATTGTACGCGCTGTTTCACGCATTCACCGAAGCGTACGGAGGCTGACATTGAATTAGAAAGGCTTCGGGCGTTACGTCGACGTGCTGAAAGAAGGTACAGGCGCACCAAGTCGATTCTTGATCTTAGAGTAGCAAGGCGTATGCAGAAGAAGATACAGCGCAGAATAGACAAGCTGCAGGATCAAAGATGGAAAAGTTTTTGCGAGTCATTAGACCCACGCAAGCCACTGTCTCGTGTATGGAGAACTCTACAGGGTCTTCGCTCATGCGCCCAGCAACGTCATACGTTCAAGGCTCTTGCACTCTATCAAAACCGCCGTGAGATTGACGTTGCAGAGGATTTTTGTACGAACATCACCGGCGGTACAGTCCTATTCACCGATATGATTTTA
The DNA here is from genome assembly GCA_030522465.1 of Rhipicephalus appendiculatus. Classification (NCBI taxonomy): domain Eukaryota; kingdom Metazoa; phylum Arthropoda; class Arachnida; order Ixodida; family Ixodidae; genus Rhipicephalus; species Rhipicephalus appendiculatus. The sequence goes on along the minus strand of JALIZH010032925.1, from coordinate 3,328,412 downwards.
TGCGACATCCCCGCTCCACGAGATATGAGTATGGATGCTCCATTCTCTATGGAAGAGCTAGAAGCCGCCATGACACTCTGTAGGCGTTCGTCTTCACCAGGGCCCGATGGAATTACGTATGGGGCTCTCCGTCACCTAGGCCAAGCAGCTAGACGACAACTGTTAAACTTATTTAACCGGTCCTGGGAAAATGGCGTCGTACCTCAAGAATGGAAACGCAGCCGTCTGGTGCCACTGCTAAAAGCAGGGAAATCACCCCTTGCGCTGACATCATACCGGCCTATAGCTCTCGCCAGCTGTGTGGGGAAACTCATGGAGCGCATGATTCTCACGCGCCTGGAATGGTTCCTTGAACGGCACAACATTTACCCCGACTCCATGGCGGGCTTTCGACGAGGCCGTTCATCGATTGACAACGTCATCGATCTGGTGTCATCAGTAGAGCAGCAGAAATGCAGGAAACGACTATCAGTTGCGCTCTTTCTTGATGTGAAAGGTGCTTACGATAACGTTTCCCATCAAGCTATATTAGACACGCTTCTGTTAATTGAACTTGGAGGGCGAATATTTAGATGGATCCGAAGCTACCTGACACGAAGATCCTTTTTTGTGAATACTGAAGATGGCCCGACCTCCTACCACTACACGGGCCGCGGCGTCCCGCAAGGCGGTGTTTTAAGCCCGGTTCTATTCAACCTTGCTCTGCTTGGCCTGGTGGACGCTCTCCCGGAAACAGTCAGTGTTTCGATATACGCTGATGACATCTGCGTTTGGGCATCAGCAGTGACACGCTTACAGGTTCGAGCGAGGCTACAGAGGGCAGCGTCACAAGCATCTGATTACCTTCGCACGCAAGGCCTGACAATCTCTACAGACAAATGTGCACTGGTGGCCTTCACGCGAAAAGCGATGACCAGCTACCCGATATGTATAAATGGCCAGTCCATCTCTTACAAGCGAAGTCATCGTTTTCTAGGTGTAATTGTCGACCGAGACCTCTCCTGGAGCCCACACGTATCTTACTTGAAAGCGAGACTGGTATCTGTTGTCCACATCCTAAAATTCATCGCCGGAAAAAGATGGGGTCCATCAGTGAGTTCCATGCTGCAGCTATACCAAGCACTCTTTATTGGTGTACTGCGCTACAGCTCTCCTCTGCTTTCAAAAACTTGCATCTCAAATATTCGAGCACTTCAGAGCGTGCAGGCACAGGCACTACGTGTTTGCCTCGGCCTACCACGAACCACCTCAACAGCTGGAACAGTCATATTGGCTCGGGACCATCCGGTTACAACCTACGTCACAACCGACGCGCTGAGAGCGCATATTCGACATATTTCACGGATGGTGTCGAGCCATCTGCCGTACCTGCCAGAACAACGACCGCAGGCGTCGTTCTCCAATGTCATCAGCTCTCACCGCGCTTTGCTACCATCGGGCTTCACACCCTCGGCGCGTTCACCATCCGCCTTGTGGTGCTTACGTCAACCCGAAGTGCGCCTTTCCGTCCCAGGAATAAGAAACAAGAAAAACCTTTCTGTCTTGGCCTTGAAGCAAGCTGCTCTGGACTGTTTGCACACTTTCTATGCTGACAGAATACACGTGTACACGGATGGCTCTACCACCCAGACTAGCTCCACCGGCGCCACCGTCATCCCATTACGACACATCAATCTCACCTACAAACTTTGTCACGTGAGCACATCGACTGGCTCGGAGATTGTTGCCCTGCGAGGTGCCGTCGATTACATCAAGCAACAACCAGCTAATCGGTGGGCAGTATTCTGCGATTCAAAGGCGGCTCTACAATGTCTTTCGTCGGCACTTCGTCGCGGATCGTACGAACAACTTGTGTGGGAAATAAGAGAAACGCTGCACAATGCGATCGAGAAAGGACACAACGTTGTGTTCCAGTGGATACCAAGTCATTGCGGTATCTCCGGCAACGACCTCGCCGATGAAGCTGCCAGAAAAGCACACGTAGAAACAAACCTTGTTTCTACACCATTATCCAGGATTGACGCGGCTCGCTACTTGAGTAAGCTGGCCCAGAACATAACAATCCAGAAGTGGCAATCATCACAGTTCACAAATCATCGACTGTACTCTCTCGACCTATCTCTACGACTGCGGCTACTCCCTGGGCTTTCCCGGGAGGAAGGTACAGTGTTGTGCCGTCTGCGTCTGGGCGTAGCTTTCACCAACGCCTACTCATTTAAGATTGAGATGGCCAACAACGCCGAGTGCAAAGACTGTGCCGTCGATGAGACTATTGAACACATTTTGTGTTGCTGCCCGACATACGCAAACGAGAGGCTTCACCTCCGCACTGCGCTACATCAACTGGACGGAAGCGTTTTCACAGTCGAGAAGGTATTGGGACCATGGGGATGCCCATCACAGCTCCACAAGGCAACGAAAGCGCTGTTGCGGTTTCTCAAGGACACCGGACTGATTCGTCGTTTGTGAAGTCAAACTTTTCTCTCCTACTCTGTAACTTTTCTTCCCTCTCCCCCCTCCCCCCGTGCAGGGTAGCCTACCGGGCTCAGCCCAGGTTAACCTCCCTGCCTTTCTTCTACCCTTATTCTCTCTCTCTTGAGGTAATTTATTCAGTGGTCGATCTTGATTACAGCTTTATTTTTTCAATATTTTCCAGTTCTTTTCATTATATTCTGACCGAACCTGCACGTATATTTCTCGTTTTCACGTACCCCTATACATTGAAATCCAAATGCGTCACGTTACGGACACCGTTTCGCTCCGACCTTGCGGTGGGAGTAGCGAAATAATGCTTACACATTAAAAGAAACCTTTCTTTTCTTTTTTGATTGGTGCACGCCGAACATGCGCGTGATCATCCATTCTCGCTGCTGATGTGATTCGCGAGTAACCTGCATACAAAGAGGAAATAGTGCTTCACTGTGATCGATAGCTATTGTTGTAGATATGGGCACGCGACATAGAGATGACCCACAAAGGATGAACGGAAGAGCTTACCTTCAGCTAGATATATATGATAACGGAACGAAATATCTGATAAGGCAAGCTGCTGTTATGTCATCATTCTTTTTCTAAGAAACAATATCACAGCATATCCACGGAGTGAATGATGATGAGTGGGCGAAGCTCCGGAGGTTCATCGATAAACCGTGAATCTTCCGTGAAATTCGTCCAGTACATCATCAAAGACGTGACAAACACTGTGTGTATATATACAAGAAATTTATATTTTATTCGTGAGCCGTGATGTTCCGTTTTGTTTTCGTTTCTTCGTTGGTAGTGGTTACCGTTTACATGAGCCGTGGCTTCCGTTCCCCCTTCATTATAACGGCTTTATGGTCGGTGAAATGGAGGGAGAGCGGTTCCTGGATGGGTCGTAGTGGAAGGTTTGCAAAGACGAGATCGATGCAGGTTCCTCGCATGGTGGTTGGTTGCATGTGGTCAAACGATATGCATGTGAGACCATATCGCGATGCCATGTGTTGTATGAGCCAACTCTTTTCAGTGATGTCAACGTTAAAGTCATCCACCAGTGGGGAAACGGGACACGCTTACTCTTCATCGTCATCAGCGTCATCGTTATGACGCATAGTGGGTACATTCCATGTGCTGTGCCGTGATGGCAGCGTCATCGTCATCGCACAGGGTGGCTACGACAACGACGCGGGACTAGCCTATGTCCTAAGGAGCTTCGCCCCTAAAAAAGCGCCAATGAGATATTGGATAGAACATTGGGCTTCGGTATTGCAGATAAGCATAGCTCGAATCTATCAGTCGGGACATTTTTAACCCTTTACTTGCATTTATTATCTCTATCAGGCATATACATATACGCTGCTCTGACATCCCTGGCAAGTGTGTCTGTGACGTAACTTGCGGTTAGATACCCAGTCTGCCGGTCAAAATGTTCATGAGGGAGCTGGACAAATGTTACACGGAATTCAAATAGTGTGTTTGCGCATGCCAAGTCTATAGTTATGGGGCACGTCGTAACAGGGGACTCCGGATGAATTATGTTCGGGATTTTTACTGTACTAAAAAAACTTCCCCATTTCCCGCCAAAGGGAACCATGTGTGGATTCGAAGCAGCGGGGAGATGGCTGGCTTGAGCGGGAGAAACGTCGCCGCTCCCGTTTCGCGGCAGCGGCCCGGGCGCTCATCGCGGCGCACAGGAGGGAGAATGAGACGCGCGTGGTCCTTCATTTTCACACCGCGGAACTACCGTGGCGCCCCCAGCGGAGTATGCAGCTGTAGCACCACCTGTCGTGCGCGCCGCTCCGTAGAGTCGAGGATTCCTAGAGGAGAGACCGGGGGGGGGGGGAGCGTAGGAGATGAGGGGACGCGCATGCGCTGTCGGACGCTGGCGCCGCTCCGTAGAGTAGAGGATTCCTAGAGGAGAGAAATGGGGAGCGTAGGAGAGGAGAGAGAGGGGACGCGCATGCGCTGTGGGCATAGGCGTGCGCACGAGGGGGGGGCAGAGGGGGCGGCCGCCCCCCCTAGTCACCGAGGAGGGGGGGCGCAAATTCAGTCCCATACATTGACATAATAGGGAGGGGGGGGCGCTGCGACTCGGGGGGGGGGGGAGCAAAGTCAACACCATGCATTGACGATGCGCAAAGCGCCGACGACGCCATCTGCCGCCACGGGTCAGAAGCGCTGGCGGGTTCGGGCGAGCAGTGTTCCCGCGAGCGTACCGGCGAGTGCACGGAAGGAAGTGTTTTTCATCATGATTTAACGATTCTGTCGGCCTTCAGTGATGTTGAGAAATAACTGCTGCGTTTGGCTGCTCAAACACGTCAAGAACGCACTTTTAGAAGTTCCCAGCGCTCTTTCAGGAGCAGGAGTGACGGCGGCAGCGGATTGCGGCTGTCCGACGCAAAAGGCAAGCAATTGCAATTTTTTCACGAAGTGTTAGGACGATTACCTAGTTTTTATTTCTCCATTTAAGACGCTACGTCTTCAGCGAACGCTACAACGTTTACACTTGGTCGCCTCGCCTGTATTCTGGACGTTACAATGAACATGAGGTTGTTGTTACTGACGAGACGCGATGCTGCTCTTGAAAAACGAATGGCTTGAAGCCCAAAGCCAGAGAATGCGGAGCAGGTGACGGCTCCTTTACAAAAGCGCCGTGCAATCACACGTGTGCTTCACGAAATTGGCCTGCATTTTACCTATTGATGACACTGCAATGTGATCATCGGTGCAGAATGTTCGCTGTGCGCTCGCCTCAACTATATGCATATTGTCTGTACAACATGGCACTTGTGAGCATTGAGGGCTTTTGCGTTTTCTTTTTCTTGATTAGGAGCGGAGCTCCTTAGGCCGGCACCCCGCCGTCGCCAGTTGAAGCTCCCTGGCACGGTGCCAACTGTGGCGTCTCCCTCTCACGCGGGAGGATAAATAAGCTTTATGAGCGCTGGAACGCGGACGGCGTCCACGATGCGCAAAGCGCGAGAATACGAACGCATGCGAAACGGAGGCAGATTAGTATCCCTCTTTCTTCGGCTCTGCCCTCTCCCCTCAAACCGGCGAACGCACGAAACCATCGCTTCACCCTGTCGTCGGCCCAGTGGTGGGTCCGTGGCCTGGACAATGAAACACCACGTTCGCCGAACGACGCGTACTTCCCATTTCTAAGGAGCTTCGCTGATCGGTTGTATTCACACATGGAACAACTGCTAGTTTTCTTGCTGGTGGTTTATCGTGCTGGTTTCTAAGTTTTATCAACGCTGAGCCTTTGCGTGGCCACACCTGCAAAATCCGTGCGCCGGTACGACAGCGCTCCCTCAAAATGTACTATATAAACACATGTCATGTAAACGAAGGTAGTGTGTCGAGAAAAAACGTTGGTCCGCGCGTCAATGCATGCAGGAATTAGTGATCGGGACGTTCTAAAGAAAGCGGCGTACTTACGAAGAGCTCCACTTCGTAGGGAAGCTGGCTGACGCTTGTCAGTGGCAAACACTTCGCGCGTATGGTGACAATGTCGTCCCATACAGCTGTGACATCGGACAGATGTCCGCTATTATAAAGTGCGGCTCCTTTGCGCAACCTATCACCGCAAAACTAATTATTTGCGACGCGTACAAGAGGCAAATCGCGCGCGCACACTTCCGCCATGCTTGCAGTCAAAGGAAGCGTCTGCTACGCGAGCCCGCCTGCGGTTCCAACGTTCGCCGCTATGCGGCTTTCAGTGGCGCCCCTATAGGCGCTGCGCATCGCGGATAGGAAGGGGGGGGGGCGCTGCGACGAACGTTCGCCCCCCCCCCTGAAGGGAAACCCTGCGCACGCCTATGGCTGTGGGGGGTGTGGAACGCGTGAAGGACAGATGGACAAAGCCCCCCGCAAGCATGCATGCAAGCAAGATCAAGCAATGGAGTCAACGGGACACGGGCGCCGCTCCGTAGAGTAGAGGATTCCTAGAGGAGAGAAAAGGGGAGCGTAGGAGAGGAGAGAGAGGGGGGTGTGGGACACAGGAAGGAGGGACGGGCAAAGCCCCCCGCAAGCACATGCAAGCAAGATCAAGGAATGGAGTCAATGTGGGCGACAGACACCACCGGTATTGCGTGTTATTCTTTGCTTGCACCCACCACCTGCCTAGCCATTGCTAAGCAGCCACTCCGTGCTCCCGGCCGTGACTCTGGTGACTGTATGGTTGACGGCCTTATTGTACTACAGTGTTCTGGTTCGCATAGTGGGTGCTTCCCTACTTCATGAAAGTGGCCAGACGCGGGAGGGAGGGACGGACATAGCCCCGAGCATAAGATGCTTCGCATCTAAAAAAGTCAGTTTCGCCACTAGGGCGAAGCAATGAATGCGATAGCAAGGAATTAGAATGTCACATGAAGAACGACAAGCAGCTCGATACTTACAGCGCGCCGCCGCAACACAAAGGACGACGCTCGAAAAGGACGCATAGGTATACACAGGACAAGCGTGAACTAACAACTGCCACAGTTGTTACGTGTTTGTATTTGAGCAACGCGCTGCGAGTGTCCACAGTGCAGAAGCCGACGCTGTTGTTGTTGTTGTTGTTGTTGCCTCTGATATGGCTCATACCCACTCAGGGGGGATTGACCAAGAATGGGTAATATGATATGATACTGTTAGACTTTTCGACGCTGTTTGATGCTTATTTTTCTTTTAAACTGCGGCACGTGGAATGATCCCTCGGCGTCTCCTGCCACGCGGTGGCGTCTGACGCCAAGTGTGTCCGGTGTTCTTTTTTTTTTTCCTTCTACATCATGAGTGGTACAGAAGAGAGCCACTTTTCTGGTGCGCGTCTCAGGGCAGTTTTCAATTTGAAAGAAACTGTAAAAGCGTTGCGTGATAGAAAACACGTTCAAGCTGTTCCGAGATATGCGTAACGCGAGCGGAAAATGGTGCATGTGAATAGCTCGCCGTTATATCGCTGGCACAAGCATGGCGTGTAGCTGTGTTGGCTAGCGCAGCAGGCTGCGGAGCGAGGGGTCGCTGGTTCGAATCTCGGATCAGGTGCTTTGGTTTTTAAATGCGAAGCATTTCTTAGCGAACTTCGGCGACTTTGAGCGTATCTATCTATCTAGCTATCTATCTAGCCGCCTACGACATTGTGCTCTCCTGGACGTATCGTTAATGGGATTGATACCAAATTTGGTATGGCATAACATGACTGTATGACGAACACAAATGGCTGGTCACATCATTAAAATCATGACTAACTTGTCATGAAAAGTATGATTTACATGACACGCTCATGGTGTGCTCGCGGCCGTTTCGTTAGCTTGATATACACCAAATTTGGGATTGAGTGACGTTACTGTAGTAGGAACATAAATGACAAGTGGTAATGTGCAAATAATGACGTGCATGTCATGAACAACATGATTTACATGCCACGCTCATGGCGCGCTCGCGGCCGTTTCGTTAGCTTGATATACACCAAACTTGGTATTGAGTGAGGTGACTGTATGACGAACATAAATGACAAGTGGTAATATGGAAATCATGACATGTCATGTGCGACATGACTTGCATGACATGCTCATGGCGCGCTCGCAGCTGTTTCGTTAGCTTGATATACACCAAATTTGGGATTGAGTGACGTGACTGTACGACGAACATAAATGACCAGTGGTAATATGGAAATCATGACTTGTCATGTGCGACATGACTTGCATGCCACGCTCATGGCGCGCTCGCGGCCGTTTCGTTAGCTTGATATGCACCAAACTTGGCATTAAGTGACATGACTGTATGACGAACATAAATGACAAGTGGTAATATAGAAATCATGACTTGTCATGTGTGACATGACTTGCATACCACGCTCATGACGCGCTCACGGCCGTTTCGTTAGCTTGATATACACCAAATTTGGTATTGAGTGACATGACTGTGTAACGAACATAAGTGGCAGGTGGTAACATGAAAATTTTGGCATGCATGTCATCTACAACGCCATTTACGTGCCACGCTCATGGTGCGCTTGCGTCCAGTTCGCTAGCTTGATATACACCAAAATTGGTATTTCGTGACGTGACTGTATGGCGAACATAAATTACAGGTCCTAACATGTAAAACATGACATGCAAATTATGTAAAACATGATTTGCTGCTTCCTGGCTGCTTCGCATTATATCGATTTCCACAGTGCGTGGAATCTGCCGGCTTTCTTTCTTTCTTTCTTTCTTTCTTTCTTTCTTTCTTTCTTTCTTTCTTTCTTTCTTTCTTTCTTTCTTTCTTTCTTTCTTTCTTTCTTTCTTTCTTTTTTTTTCTGCTGATTTATTTTTCTTTATGCCTTTATATATATATATATATATATATATATATATATATATATATATATATATCCGGGACATGACGGCGACGGAAAAAAATCAGCCGAGAGTCTCCATATAATTGCTATCGCAATAAAAAAATTGCCTAAAAAACTGTTCGATATGATGAGGCACACTTGCTTTGGCACCCCTTTTGGGTATGAACACCACACATCACTTCATCGAATTTCGGTGTCGTTTTCAATATCGAGTTGCTGAGCGATACAGCTGACCTTGCACTCATAACGAAGCGGCTTGAACGGCAATCCCATTGAGGTTCTATGTCACAGGTATTGAACAAAAGATACACTTCGGAATTCACGACAGCTGTATTTTCTCGTCTACATGCCTGCCTAGGCATCTATAGATTGGGCAGGCATCTAAAACTGAATTTATGTCTGATGTCATATAGAATGCACAAGTGCACGCGACCTGTTAAGTTGGTAAATCTATTGAGTATTCACTTGCTATACGCGGTCCTTCCTGCTGATGGCGATTAAACCTTAGTTTCATTATGAAATTACTAGGTATAGCAAAATTTAAGTGTGGTAGAAGTTCAGGAAAAGGTGGACACTTGAAGCCATGGAAAATCCTTTGAACGCGGGACGTCGCTGTAGACAGTGTATCCACAAGCGGACGTGTCTTCAAGGCTGCAACTGCCAGTCACAGCCTTGAAGAACAGTCCGCTTGTGGAAACGTTGGCTACAGCGACACACCACATTCGAAGGATTTTTCATAGCTTATAGAAAAATTTGGCGCCGCGATTGTTGAGCTAGCATGAAAGTAATGGGTAGCACATGAATCTATGTGATCTTCACGCTTGTGGCTTAATACGTTCGTGTGGATTTGTTTACTACTATAATAATTGTCGGGGTTTCATGTGTGTGGATTTGTTTACTACTATAATAATTGTTGGGGTTTCACGCACGTCCCAAAACCACGATATGTACATGAGGGACGCCGTAGTGGAGAGCCCCGGCGACTTTGACCACCTGGGGTTGTTTAACGTGCACCTAAATCTAAGCGCACGGGCCTCAAGCATTTTCACAGCAACGAATGCGGCGGCCGCATTTTCCACCGAAAATGCGACCACCGCGGCTGGGATTCGTTCCCGCGACCTTCGGGTCAGCAGTCGAGCACCATAACCACTAGACCACCGTGGCGGGAGTTTACTACGATAGATTTGCCTTTATGGGCTCGAATCTTGAAATATTGCTCTTGGTGCAGAAAAAAAAAAAAAAGACTGCGCAAACGCATGAACACTGTGAATTGTTGGGTATGTAATACACGGTATACTTCAAATTAAGAAATTGCTAAGTCACAAAGCAGTATGAAGCCGGAAGGACGAAGTTTAGTCAAATCCACGTAGAATCCATCGTTTCTTTGCTGGTCGAACCGCCATGAGTGAAACGCCCGTTCACACTATTGCCAGACTTGCCTGTAGTGTTTCTTGCTGTTAAATGAGCACACAAAAGCCGATTTTGGGGGGCGATGATGTCTGTCGCAGCTATCGCGCATAATGAAAGAAAAAAAAAATCTGGTACCGATTGGAACTGAACCCAGGCGTTTTCCGTGCGAGTCAACTACTCTACCGCAGAGCCACGCTAGTTTTTTTTTCTTTATTGACTGCTCGCTGTACAAGCCAATACACGTTTAAACGCTAAAACATGCCAACCTCACTTCGGCTAACAATGTGATACTAATATCGCTTCAGCTCAATCCAATGATCGAAAATAGCTACCCACCCACTCTGCTTTCGGTATATTTTCCCGAATATACGCCACGCCCTCAATGAAGCTTCTTCTCACCGGACCGCTATCGATATCCGCACGTCACACTGCCATTCTCCTTTTCCGCTCTCTGTGGAGGCGTGCCTCTGTGCAGTACGATATGAGTACGATAAGCATTGGCCTGACTCTCGGATACACGCCAGTGCTCTTTTTTTCCTTTCGTGGTATTTAATTTAACGTGATTAATGTATATGCATAGCGAACGAAGTAGCCAAAGCCGCCCCCACAAGCACAGAATAAACTTAAGAGTTGTTGAAACTGCTTCGGAAAAAGGACTCGACAGATGCGTCATATCGGTTTTGCATGTGCAGCTGTGCAAAAATTGTGTGACAGACATGCAGATTTACACCGGGCGTCACATGGAATTGTGCGTAGTTTAAAGCTGCCTACCCATTGCAAACGGCTAAATAATAATTCATCATTATCATAGTCCACAACATCCACAGAGTGTTTTTGCTACGTTGGTGCCCATTGTTTTTTACTTTACACTCGCGTAGTAAAACTCCAGGTGTGATGCCACGTGAATTGTGCAACAGATGCGACCTTTCTAGCTGTCGAACCACAGGACAAGCTTCAAAGCTGACCAACCGTAAAGGGCTGTGCTACTCACCACCACCACATGGCAGCAGCCGCATCAACAGTGTCCTTGTATTTTACGGGGGCACACGTGTGCGGCTACATAGGAGCCCACAATGCAGTAGCGTAGCTTCCACCAGGTGTCACCCCACGTCAATTGCACGACGTGTGGACACAGTAAAGCTGCCCACCCATTACAAACAGATATGCCACAATTTGTTATCATCCCCAGTAATGAGATCATCAACAGCGGCCTTTTATCGTTCGAGGAATCACGCGTTTCAGCTACGTTGTCGCAAACGTTGCATGGCAGTTGCACAGTATTGCATCAGGTGTCACGCTATGCGAACTGCCTAACCAGTAAGTGCCTGAAGCGGCCCGCCCATTATAAAGGGCCCAGCCATCGTTCGCCGTCGTCATCAGCAGCGGCATCAACAACGTTGTCTTGTATTTGCGCAGTGTAACTCCACTGTCATGCCATATGAATTGCGCAATGTGTGCGAGCATTAAAGCTTTCAAATCTAGGACAAATGGCTGTGCAACAATACCATAATCAATACAAAAGGTTGTGCCAGGCTGTGGCACAAAGGGCCCGGCAGCAGTTTTCTCTGTGGCCGGTTTAACGCGGGCGCTATAAAACTATACCCACCGATTGCAGGCTATGCCACAATTCATAACCAGCACCAACCTGAACACAGGCTTTCTTTATGCCCCAATTAGCGCGGCACTTTCATCGCCTCGATATCAGTGAACAGGCAGCCATGACCCTTCTTTGTCCCGATCTTGCCATGGTTTTAAGTGGACTTTGTGTTTATAAAAGAGCAATGTTGCCGTAGTGTCAAATTGTATATCCTTCGCAACGTACTTTTCGGACCGTAATGCACATGTGACAGTATTTCAATAAATGTGAGCACATTAAAACACTACATTCTACGCTCTGTGCTCGCAGTAGTCACCCTAAAAGAGTTTACTACGGGCTCTTAGAAGTCAGCTCCTCCAGCTGACGCTGCGAGTGTGCTGCGTGTTCAGCGCAGGCCTGGAGTGTTCTTTTTAATGCAAACGAGTTCTGCGGAATCCCGCAAGGTGGCGGAAGGGTTAATAAAGGGAAAATAGACAACCACCCGTATGTAGCATGAAGCCACAAGGAATTCCTTGTGGCTTCATGCTACATACGGGTGGTTGTCTATTTTCCCTTTATTAGTGTTCTTTTTATTGAAAGAAACTCTGCGATCAGTATAATTACGCCGTTCTTTCCAAGTTCGCTCGAACCTGCTACATCGACGTGGTGCCATAGGTGTGAGTAATCGTCACATGGTGGGAGATGACGTAGAGATAAAAGCGAGGTCGGCCCCCTATCTGCAAAAGTGGCGTCACTTTTTTTTTTTTTTGTGCGCTTACATACGCGAAGTAGATAACGTATTGTAGCATTCTTTCGCGTAAGAAAGAAAAACCATAGGCAACAAAAGCAGTTTATCAGGAGGGGAAAGCTATCCGTTGTGTGTGCAGGGTTACACAAATACTGAAGTACTCCCACGGACAAAGAAAACGAGAACACAGAGATTATTGTCGTCATAGGAATAAAATTAGGACACCGTAAGTTTTCACTTACAAGCAGTGATATACCGCAGCACCAGTGCCATCTTTCTGCAATCACGCTGTAATCGTTACAGTTCGCTTTTCATTTTTCCAGTATGCGATTACGAGAAGTAGTCTTCAAAGAAAGCGGAAGTAATTAGTACATTGAGATTAACAATTGAATTTTCGGGATACGGAAACCACTAACAAAATTTAATTTACTGATAAGCTTCGCATGAATGTAGGCGACCAGAGCGATCATCGTTCGAAATATCGGCTGCACATTTGGACTTGCACGCTCCGAAAGCTTCTTGGCACGTATGTCTGCGGTGGCACGTTATGTATACGGTGTATGCCATACGTGCCACGTGTATACCGCGTATATGGGAAGTATGTATACGGTGTATGCCAAACAAAAATGTCTGGAAAACATCGGCGCCTCTCGTGTGTTCAAACCGTGGCTACTTTGGGGATCCAACTGATAAGAGTGATGACAAGATTCAGCGCTTTGGTGAGAAACTGTCTCTTTCAGCGGCCATAAACTATTTCAATGGTCAGAAACTGTCACTTTCATCTTACGTTGTAGAAAATATTTTGTTATGACATATAAAGTCGACTTGTACGTGTATGCTTATTGTCGTGATGTGGCGTGCGCTATGTGGCGCTAGACGCGAACGGTTATGAGAGGGAGCCTGGATTTGATTCGAGTGTTTCAAATACATTAGCTCTTAGTTGGTCCCCTGATGTGCATTGACCTTTCCAAGGCCTTATACATTTCATAATACATTATATGCTTTTAGCTTAACTCAATCGGCTTGGTAATGAGATCGCGCGAACGAATAAAGAGTTAGGGCCTATTCATCTAACAAAAAACAAGATGTGTTTTTTTTACGATCAACATTTAAAACTACCGACATAGGCGTATCTCAAGGCGCGATTATTGACCCTCAATTTATTTCTGACTTATATTAAGGACTTTGCTGCGATTAACATTCCGCCAAAATACCGGTTCAACTATTAACACTTAACACAATTAAAGCACAGTTAACTGTCTTTCACTCGATTCAGAAAGGTCGCCTCAGTACTCCTCAGTTCTCATTTCTGGGAGGTGTTCTTGATCCCTGTCTGCGCATTTTTCATATAAAACAGAGTAGAGCTGACGGCATAGTAGTATATAGTAGCAGCAAACACGAATAGATGTCAGTCGATGAACGCTCACTGTCACAACGCTGCTGCGTGACGCAGTGTACCGGAGGCGGAAAAGGAACGCCTCGTGCACGTCACCCTGGCTCCGGCAGTATAGTGACGTGGGCAAAATAGTGAGACCACGATGCGATTAACCTATGTAGTAGTAATAGCAGTAGTAATAACAATTAACGCTCTACCATAATACAATGTGCCGTTCTAACTTATCATGTGTTGCGTTATCATAGTCATATTACCGTATTTACTCTATTGTAACGCGAGGGGTGACTACCTCTCGCGTTACAATTGCGTCCAGGAAGAAAAAAATAGTTAATTCGGTATTCAATTGTAGCGCGAGGGTCGACTCTAGGTAGCAAAAGTCTGAAAAAAAAAACAAAAAACAAAACTGTCGTTACATTCGAGTAAATGCGGTACGCCCCCGCGGTGGATTAGTGGTTACGGTGCTCGGCCGCTGACCCGAGAGGAGCGGGTTAGCTCGCGGCAGCGGCGGTCGCATTTCCATGTAGGTGAAAGGCTAAAGGACCGTGTATGGTGCGATGGCAGTGCGCGTTAAAGAACCCCAGGTGGTGGAAATTATCCGGAGCCCCCTACTACGGCGTATTGCATAGTACGAGTCGCTTTTGGGAGGTTAAACACCGCCAACCAACCAGTCATGTGATACGTACTGTATTACTCCATGTGCGAATACCTGTTCATCTCACTTCCGCTTCAGTGCCTCAAAAGCAAAGCCATTTGAATTAGCAAGCGGTATTTCCGTACGGTTAATGCGATCGAGTTTTCACCTGAATTGAATAATACTACTGCATGTGAGGACTTTCACTGTATTTATAAAACTCTTATTTTTATAGTTTACTAGCATAAACAGTATTCCACGTGCAGCGTGTTCGCAGGTTTTCTTTTTTAATTTCTAGAATTTGTTTGTCCTAACATTAAAATGAAGAAAGTTCAGCGCAAACTGACGAGCTGTTTCAACTTTGCTGAATAAATGTGAGTTGGCCGGCGGTTTAGTGTTGCTACGCGTGTGTGATACAACCCTTTGGAAGAGAGTTTGTCGCCGAGACGCCTGTTCGCATTTTTTAGCACATGCTTTGGATAATACAATGTTCGGAGAATACGTCGCACTTTCGCGTGAATATCGCATCACCGATATTCCGCTGTCCTTTACATTGTTAGCGTTAGCTTAATACGGCATCTCTGTATGAGCTGTGCAAAGGCGCACACGCAATCACATACGCTGTTTTGTATAAAATGACACGGTGCCGAAGAGACACCGCAGCAAAACGCATGCTGCGCTGCTCTCAGCCCATTTATCAAAACGCTGCATTGACTTCTTAACCTTCTTAACTGAGCCTTCGACTTTATTCCTCTCTCTGCCATTTTGCAGCGGCAATATAGTGTTTCAGCAGGGCGTCGATTACGCTTCTCTCCGCACACATACACCTCGCATACGAGGCAGTGCAGGGAACTGCGTAGATTTTGTATATTTCACAAACTCGCCGCCGTGCCGAGATGGACACGGCGCAGTCATCATGGCTGCACCATGACGAAGTAATTTCGACATACCATCACGCTCCACCGAATTGGCTGTACAGCGGAGCGCGAGATACATCCCGTTGCTCGCACGATCGTTTCGCGCACGCGCACTGGCTTTCCTGCCACGCCGTTGAATGAAAATTCCTGTAGCTTACAGCCATCGGTGGACCTCAAGACGGTCTTCTAAAACTGTATTTTAAGTAGCTATTTTTTTAGATGCGAAGCAGCTCTTTGACTAGGCTGTGTAACGCTGTCCCTCCGTCCGTGCGTCCGTACGAACGCGCCGCAACGCGCTCCCCTCGCCGCAGGTGTTGGAGCGGTGCCAAGTAGGTCACGCCGCAGCTGCGCGTTGACGTCACGCTCCCCTCGCAGTGCGCGCTGACGTCACTCTCTCCCTCGCCTGCCGCTCGCTCGCCGCAGCGCCCGCAGCTGCAGCCTGACGCGCGCCTAACGTACGCGTTGAAACATGTCGTACGTGTCACCTCTCTCTCGCTTCACCCTCTCCACCGCTCCCATGCGCAACGCTGCTGCTTCGCATCCCATCAGGGTTCCCTTTGGGAAGATGGTGTATACTCTTTTTTTTTAAACGTTGAAGCTGTTTGAGCCGTCCGTTAGTCCGTGCAGAGCAAACAGAAAAATATCACCACCGATGAACAGGCACGTGATCTCTTCATCCTTTTCTTCTGCTTCGCTCCCAGTACACGTGCGCCGATTTGTCCGGCGTTGAATGCAGTAACTCTGGTGGGTGAGAGAACGAGCACACAAAGAGAGAGAGAGAGAAAGAGAGAAAGGGAAGATGGAGAAATAAAGACATTGAGAGAAAGATATAACAAAAAAAAAAAGACGGACACAGAAAGGAGCTAGAAAAGAGAGCAAGACAGAAAGAGAAAGAAAGAGAAAATCAAAGAAAGAAATAGAGAGAAAAAGAGATAGAAAGAAAGAGGAAGCGAGAAATAGAGAGAGAAAGAAAGGGAAGACAGAGAAAGAAAGATAGAACGATAAATAGATAGAGGGAGAAAGACAGAGATAGAAATAAACAAACAAGAGGTAGAAAAGGAAAACAGAGAAAGAAAAATAAACAAACTTCGCACTTCCTTCAGGCTTCGCACCACTAGTGCGAAGCTGCCTTAATTTTTTTTTTGTTGTTGAAAGTATGATATACGACACATCGTACTGCATTTCATCGCAAATAAATCTTCGAGATACCGAGTAGCCAAGGAAATTTTCATTCCAGAAGTATTCCATGAATCAAGAGGTTCAGCGAACAAGATATCTAAATCTTGAATAGTTTGTATCCATAACCTCCTTTTGCTCCTCAGTACGAGCTTTCAGTTGATAGTTGGCGTTTGTGTTTGATTTTCTAGTGTCCGTGTTTGTACATGTTACTTTTTTCCACAATGTGTGCCTGCCAACTAGCTCAACTTTCGTACGTTGTGAAATCACGTCTTGCATATCGCGTAATACTTTTCATGTTGAAATGAGACAGTTTCGTAAAAAGCATGCAGTCTCGAGAGATATCCACAGTGTACGCAAAGACAGAATTACACCAGCTTATCTGCAACTTAGAAGGGTGGTATACGCGCAGTTATCTGTACACTTCGTTCGGAAGCCGTAAACGGCCGTGGCCCGCGGCGCTATCACTTCTCGCGGTTGCTCTAATTTTTTTTTCTTGCAGTAGTCGTTGGCAGTTCGGGTCATGCGGTCAGCAGCACATACGCACGCGCAGTGCTGAATAAATCTTCTTTATATTGCGATGAATAGGCCTATGGCATAATGTTTGGTGTGCATTTTGTGTGCGCTGTAAGGGCTGTGTTATGCGTGAATTGAAGCAGTTTTGTGGTAGCTGTGGTCATGTACCCAGTGATCATAGCAGGGCGCGCCACTGTAGCGTTTGACGGCTCGCTCTACAAGGTATACAAATGTTGCGCATTCTTCATTTAAAGCTGCAGCTGGTCGTTTGTTGTAATAAGTCATTTCGATTACTTGATGGCTCATGAAATATTTGCATACACCAGCTGCTGACCCGAAAGTCACGGGTTTGATTCCGACCACGGTGGTTGCATTTCGTTGGAGGCGAAATGCTACAGGACCGTGTAGTGCATACATTCAAGAATGCCAGGTGGTCAAAATTGAACCCCAATTTCCCACCAGAGCGTTCCTCGTAGTTATATTGTGGTTTTGACACGTAAAACACCACAAATTATTATTGCACTTTCTCAAACGACTCAGACCAACAAGAGGAAAGAGAACCCTTAGTCGTTATTAAACTGAAACAGTACATTAGCGGAGAATATCTTTCAATCGGCCTTTTGGAATTGTACCTAGGTCCGGTCTCTCGAGGGCAGCGTACTGGTTTCGTTCGCAGCATAACAGTCAAAGAAGCTTCTTTTTGACAGCAGCCGTGCACCGCATGCATAGCTGAGATCACAAAATCGAGCGTTGCTGTGCACATCGCAGGGAAGCACCATCTGCGCTTTTTCATTTCAGTCGCTGTCGTCCGTTTAATTTGAAGCTCTGGTCACGAGCGTCATTAAGCGCCCCGTACAAGGAGCATGTCTGTCTGTACCAAACGACAGAAGGTTACGCAAATAGCGTGCATGCTGGGGACCAATTAACGGAAACGTACGTCTCACGCTGCAGTTCCGTAATTAATGACAAGCTGGCGGCAAAGGGTGCGCTGCGAAGAAGAGGTCGTGACCTCAGACTCCTATAGCTAGGGCTTTGTCGAGAACGTCTTGCCTTCGAAGCCGAGAGGTGGATCACTGTCGGGGTATTCCTTTGCGCCCTCGCCGCGCAAACGTCTGCGCCACAGTCCTCGGCGAGTCGAGCCGGCGCGGTTGCGTGACACGTCACTGTTTTGGATTCAATGCCGCGTGTCCTTGATTTCGGTCTTTGTCGAGCGGCCGTGGTAAAAACGGGGATCGCCGACTAGCACGGCCCAGAAAGCCGCAGGGCTCGCTGTCAGACCAGCGCGATAAAAACAACTTGCATGAGGCTACACTGTGGCGTGTTCAAGGTGGCTTTATCTTCGTCTGGCTGAGGCAGCTTGGATTCTGTTCCCGTCGTCGCGCGTTCTTGTATCCGTCGTCGTACGAGTTATCCACGACATGTGGCTTATCCGGAAGGAGGGAGAGATTACGTGCCAGCTGCGATGGTATCACCAGGTCGCTGGTTTTAGCAAGGTCTCTCATATTACCTCTCTTGATTGCTGTGTGTGTGTGTGTGTGTGTGTGTGTGTGTGTGTGTGTGTGTGTGTGTGTGTGTGTGTGTGTGTGTGTGTGTGTGTGTGTGTGTGTGTGTGTGTGTGTGTGTGTGTGTGTGTGTGTGTGTGTGTGTGTGTGTGTGTGTGTGTGAGAGAGAGAGAGAGACAGCATTTATAAGTTTAGAAATTGGCCGATTGTGTTGGTTTGGCCTTGCGTTCTTTATTTCAAGCGTGGCACTACGTGACGTAGAAGATGTATGTATAAGCAGGATCGAACCATGCGTTGCGATCTTTCCAATTTTTAAAGCCGAACGTTCTCATTAATGCGCGGTGGCTTCCTTGTGCAAGCGAGATCAGTGAAATATCGCCTAGGTCTGCGTAAAATTGAGTTTGTCAGCAAAATTGCTTCTGCTGGGCTAGCCTGCCCAGACCATGGATACCTTCGCGCATGGGTATCGCCAGCAGTGTTGCGGAGTTGCCACTCCGGCATCGGAATGACTCCGGAATCATTCCACGTTTTCGCGGCCCCGGAATGGAATGGGAATGGAATTGGGACAACGCTTGGAGGAATGGAATGGGAATGGAATTACGTCTTTTTCCGAAAATAGAGAACGTTTTCGTCTACGCACCATTTTTCAAACTTCAAACATTAGTAAGTCAGAGCCTTGAATTTAACAATAAAGCAGTATTTTTAAAATGGCTTGGCTGATTACAAGAACGGTACATTTATAAGCAACACGCCTACTACAATTCTGTCCTGATATAGATTGTGTTGCTCCGAAGTTTGTCTCTTTTCTTCGGGTAACCGCGGCTCTATGCCGTTGGTATCCGTCGTGCGGAACTACGGTGGCAGCAGACCCCTCCTTACGCCTTGTGATTTTTTTTTCCCTCGGCGGCGCCCCAGCCGTCCGCTTCTCCCCATCCTTCACTTCTTTGTTTCTGCTTCTGTCGCCGTCGGCAAATCGGACGCATATTCAAAAAAGCGCTTCTCTAAGTTTTGATGCGTATTGACGCTGGCGCGATGCTTGTGTTCACTGCAAGCTTTGATATACTAGCTTTCGCGCCGTCTCACCTCGGACGGGCACACAGTCGTACAAGATGAACTGTGTGCCCTCCCCCACCGTACACAGAGAGAGAATAAACTTTTGAAAGCATTGGTTCGGGAAGCCAGCCGAAGCAGGAGAGCCCACGTAACCACGGCCACGGCGGAGTCCGAAGAAAAACCACGTTCGCTCTGTTAAAGGGTGGAGGGAGGCCCGCGTGGCGCCGGCGCCTGTCGGAGGCTAGAGAAGCACTACCACAACGCACTACCACACTGGCTCCTGCGCTCAGTGGCTCACTGCTTAGAGTTCTTGAACACTACTTTTGTCAGTATAAAAATACGCTATGTCGTCATTTTAGCACTAACACATTTAAGCTTAAACAATATTAAAACATCACCATTCGTTCAAACATTCTGACCATGCAAATACTATAGGTAGCGGGAGAACTGCCCATATGGGAATTGGCAGGGTGGTTGTACTGCACGAGATACTATCCCTCGACCTTGGTAACGTGTTTTGCGTACTTTTGCAGTTCTTAATGCATCTGATGATATCAGCTTTATGGAGCTTTCATTCTTAACTCGACAAAACTATCAAGATGCCTTTCCTACGTTGAGGAATTACAGGAATGGAATTGAACTGCCCGGCCATTCCCGGAGTGGGAATGGGCTAAGTTTTTTCATTCTGAGGAATTGAAAGGAATGGAATTGCGGCAAGTTCTAATTCCCCGGAATGGAATTGGAATGGAATGGAGGCAGCCATTCCGCAACACTGATCGCCAGACTGAAGGGGCTGGTCGACTTCTTGTGTTGATACTGCTCAGAAATTTAGTGCAGTCTCGAACACGCCCGTATGCTGGTTTGTTCATGTCTCCGCAAACAATACTCACGCCAGAGTGTTTCCTCCCCGTGTTCGTGGTCGAGGCTTTCTGTTGCTGAAGTTCAGGGTTGGCTGTCGTGCGTGAACGTTTACGCAGAAAGGGCCGTGTGGCTCGGCATGTGGTTCTTGCGAGACACTTGAGCGTTTTATGTTAGACATGACTTGCGCTGCGCACGTCGCTGCTAGGGTAATATAGCCTCGTTGGCCTGCGGTCTGCGACACTCGACGATTTCCTCTATCCGAGTGCTTGTGCTTCTCGACACGACCCGGGTCGCGCCCTGGTTACTTTTTCAGAAGAGTCTGACTTGGCTTCCTGTCTGTAGATGTTTTTTGTTTGGTTTTTAGTGTATATGGCGGGTCATCTTCATTATCTCCCCTTTACTTCAATATTTCCTATTTGCAACTTCTTCCGTCCTCTTTTTTCAATAGGTTTCTTTGTAGCGCACATAGACGACGGGACAGAAGGAAGACACATATAGACACGCTAACTTCCAACACAGTTTATTCTCGGAAACCAGGTTACATTTATGCACTCGCCTTACTAGTCACAGCCACGTGGTCGTGGTGAACAAAGCAAAAAACATTGGAAAGTCGCGGCATGCTCAGATACGCTAATTATTTTGCTGATAGTGTCAACGACGGCTTGCTAACACACATATCTCCAAGTGCAGCAGTCTGTTCGGCTTCTATTATCAGTCGCGTTGTTTCACATTTGCTCCTAGCTGTTATTTCGGTCGGACTGTTTTACTTACTGTCGGACGTTTTTTCTCGCGTTCACAAGTTTCTTGCATGCTTTCACGGTTTCATGCAAGAAACTTGTGAACGGGAGAAAAAACGTCCGACAGTAATTCCGTACATCCACCGGGTGTCGCATAATCTAAAGAAAATTGCACGACGCGGAAAAACCGATGTTGCTTTCTCAGCGCCTAATAAGCTAATCAGCCTATGCAGAAAAACAAAACCAGGGAAGAAAAGTGCTCCGGACTGCCAAGTAAAACACAGGAATAAGTTTGTTGAATGTAAGACCTCAGTAATCTACAGCATTCCGTTAACATGCGGCAAGTGTTACGTTGGGCAGTCAGGAAGATGCATTAATGATAGGTTGCGTGAACACAAAAATAAAGTTGGAAAAATCGCAAGTGATGGTTTTCTCGCGCAACATTGTAATCTGCATCAATGTTCCCCTCTTTTTGAAGACACCGAAATAACAGCTAGGAGCAAATGTGAAACAACGGGACTGATAATAGAAGCCGAACAGACTGCTGCACTTGGAGATATGTGTGTTAGCAAGCCGTCGTTGACACTGTCAGCAAAAGAATTGGCGTATCTGCGCATGCCGTGACTTTCCAATTTTTTTTGCTTTGTTCACCATGACCACGTGGCTGTGACTAGTAAGGCGAGTGCATAAATGTAACCTGGTTTCCGGGAATAAACTGTGTTGGAAGTTAGCGTGTCTATATGTGTCTTCCTTCTGTCCCGTCGTCTATGTGCGCTACAAAGAAACCTATTGAAAATGTGCTACCAACAAGCCCGCATCGCATCCCTCGTTAACTTTCTTCCGTCCGTCATGGTAATATAGTGGTTACGGCGCTCGGCTGCCGACCCGAAAGTCGTTGGCTCAATCCCGGCCCCGCAGTCGCATTTCTATGGGGGGCGATATGCTAGAGGCCTAAAATATGTCTGTGCACGTTAAAGAACTCCAGGTGGTCGAAATTTCCGGAGCTCTCCCCTACGGCGTGCCGCATAATCGTATAGCGATTCTGGCACGGTAAACCACAGCAATTATTTCCAACTTCTGCATCTGTACTCTCCTTTGTGAAGAGTTGGCGGGTGTTTTGCCACTCTCGGAAGTATAGGGAGCTGGTTCACTCCCTACTTCCCTCTTTCTCTGTATATTTGTGTTTAATGTCTGATAATAATAATAATGATGATGATAATAAATTAAGTTGTATTAAGTCACCGAGGAACTTTACCGTTTTTTGTAGGCCTCATATCGCGCCTCGGGAGGCAGATCACGGCCCCGGCGCGCGCCGTTTGTTCACCGAGACGCGCGGCGCACGTATGGGCGTGCGTCTCTGCGGCGCGTTCTTCCTGGCTTCACAGCCTCCACCAACCTTTGCATTGCACTTCCCGAGCTTCCCAAATGCGATGTTCGCAAGTTCGTTAAACAAATGCGTAAGAAATATGTAAAAAAAATTGTCTTGAATGTTGTACTTGCAGTGATGGCGCATGCACATCTACTTCATGATTCTTCAGAGCTCGGCAAGAGGTGCGGTGGAGGAGTGCTTTAGCGTAGTGTAGGAGTTTCTTTGTGCCAGTGGCAGTGGGAGCGGAATACTTTCGCGAGTACCCACGCGTCACCCAACTGATGACATCGACGAACCCAGAGCTCTCTTCGTGCTGTACATTGACTCATCGGCGAAAAAGAATGTCATGTCCTCGTAGTCAGCGACGAGCCGACGCACGGGTACGCTTAAAATACGGTTTATTTTTTAAACGAAAAGAGCACTGTTTCCTCACGATCGGGTCGTGGCACGGCCGAGAGTGTCTCTGTCCGTTGTTCGTCACCCGGCGGAGTCGGAGCTGCGTTGGCGAGGGAGAGTATATGCCTCCTCTTTCATTCGGCTAGCCCTGACGGGACATTGAGTGCCTCATGTTGGATTGCGAGGTGAAAGAAGAAGTTTTGAGCACGCAGCCTTTGATTTTCTGGTCATTATCATTTCTGTCAGCCTGGACCCTTATGGGGGCTGCTGCTACCGATTCTCTTGCAAGATGCGTTCTGGATCAAATAAAGCGTTACGTAAACATCGGTGACACCACTGCGCCCGATCACATGTTTCGGTCGGGGAAATACGTACAGATGAAGATCGGAACTCGAGCGGAATGCGCGTATGGCTTTTGTCAACGGAAGCTTCCACTGTTGCGCAACACAGCGCCCGAGGCTCATTGCACATCGCGACCGTGGGTCAAGTGACGTCTATCGGCTTTTGAACAGTGGTCGCCAAAGAGGCCTGACCTTGGCATGCCGTGGGCGCGAATGTGCGAAAAATCATTCACGAGAAGCACGTGACGGGGTGAGCGCGGTCCAAACATGCGTAGGTCTCTTTGATTTGGCTGCACTATATGCGCGCTTGCTCTTCAAGTTTGCACTTTTGGACTTTTTTACTCTTTTTGACAGCGCAAAAGCGGCCGCCCGGACTGCGCTCTTTAATTTCGTGCAGGGGCTGTTCAGCAAGAGTTCTTAGTTATCCTGCAATTGAAAATACAGGGGTGTCTTTTGGTAGCTGAAGAAATGGTGCTGGTCTGCTCGATTCGGGATGCAGGGGGGGCGAATGTGTCCCTCTTTCTTTGCAGCACACATCATAGTTCACGTAAGTCGGCGAGTTACATAACTCGAAGGCCTACATAGTTCTCGGTACATTTGTTAGAGGTTTGGAACGTTTTACGCGGCTTTTTCTTGGTCTATGGGTATTCTGACGAAAAAGTGACATCTACCGTCACGACGGTACTGCCACCAGGTAGTGATACTAGGATGGAAATTAAGGTGAGAACGAATGTTCTTCAAGCCAACACGAGGACATGAGAACATAGGGACGCGCAGACACGGCCCTATATATAGTGTTCTGTTCTCGCCTCCTCCCTTGCGTTACATACTATATCCTATACGATGGCATATCAAGCCTGCATCGCAACAAGATAACAATAATTTGTGAGGTTTATGCGAGTCATAACTGTCCGCCGCGGTGGTATAGCGGTCAGGATGCTCGGCTGCTGACCCGAAGGTCGCGGGTTCGATCCCGGCCGCGGCGGTCGCATTTCGATGGAGGCGAAATGGTAGAGGCCCGTGTACTGTGCGATGTCAGTGCTCGTTAAAGAACACCAGATGGTCGAAATTTCCGGAGCCCTCCACTATGGCGTCTCTCATAATCATATCGTGGTTTTGGGACGTTAAACCCCAGATATTATTATTATACGAGTCATAACTACGATGTGATTGTGAGGAATGTCGTTGGGGAGAGCTCCGGAAACTTTGACCATCTGTGCTCTTTAACGTGCACTCACATCGCATACAGTACACACGGGCCTCTAGCATTGCGCCTCTTTCGAAATGCGACCACCGGGGCCGGGATCGAACCCGCAACCTTCGGGTCAGCGACCGAGCACCGTAATCACTAGAGGCCGGATTTTTAGGCAATAAAAAAAATCGTGTTTTAGGCGCCAAAAACAGGCAGGTAAAACAGTTTTAGGCCCCCCAAAATCGTAAATATAGGCACAATAAATATTTGCAAAAACTCACATTTTCGAAGAAAGACGTGTGCGACCTGTGGCTACGACAGGAAAGCAAACAAATGTTATAGGTTTATGATGGCACAAAGGCGTCAATGGTTTAACATAGCCATGCTGTTGTCCGTTTTCCCGCACGGTTTCCAGAACACGGTCTCTTCTTTTATTGTCCAGCATTGGTGAGTTAAGTGTCCGCCGTCGAATAAACACGCTTCTGGGTCTCTTTCTTTTCTGCACGGCTGAGAAGGGCAGCCCAGGAGCCAATAGCCAGACCGCTAAAAGGCAAGAAGGGTCTTTTAGCGTCGTATTGGCCGGGTCTAATCGCGCAGGGTCAATTTATCCTCTGTCTGTGAACACCTTAAAGGGCCCCTTACCAGGTTTGAGCATTTCGAGCTGGCAAGTGTAATGCATGCACTGGGTGCTAACGATCACGTCTGCCACGATTTGCTACGCTACGCGCCCCGGAAAGAGGTGAAATGTCAGACTAAACGCCGCTTGCCCTTGATCTCATGGGCGCGTGCACCAATTTGGAGGAGGTGACGTACAACAAGGAATGGTCCTGCGTACGTCAGAGTAGTACGTGACACTGCGAGAATTATTCGAGGCGACAAGTGTAATTTGTGCAATCTGTTGCTTGAATAGAAGAATGAAAGTTGTAGAAATATTAAAACATAAAAACGGAATCTGTGTGCGTTTTTATCTACTTTTTTACTTCGAATCGAGCGCGATGCGTGACTAAGCTGCCTCCATTTCATTTGCGCTCGTGTTCTCGCCGTTGCCGCGTCGTGCCGGCGCCAGCCCTGACAACGCTTGGCGTGTTTTTGATGCATCGTCCCTTAAGGCTCATTTACACAGCGCGACACGACACCGATTTTGGTCTGCCGACTGTCTTTGGGAGCGTCTTTTGTCGTGTCGTCGTCCCATTTACACTGCCACGACACCAAGAGTCCGCCGATGGTCTGTGGGGCGGACTCTTGGTGTCGTTGCATTGTAAATGGGACGAAGACACGACAAAAGACGTCCGCCACGGTGGATCAGTGGCTAAGGTGCTCGGCTGCTGACCCGAAGGTCGCGGGTTCGATCCCGGCCGCGGCGGTCGCATTTCGGTGGAGGCGAAATGGTAGAGGCCCGTGTACTGTGCGATGTCAGCGCACGTTAAAGAACACCAGATGGTCGAAATTTCCGGAGCCCTCCACTACGGCGTCTCTCATAATCATATCATGGTTTTGGAACGTAAAACCCCAGATATTATTATTATTATTATTATTACGACAAAAGACGCTCCCAAAGACAGTCGGCAGACCAAAATCGGTGTCGTGTCGCGCTAGTGTAAATGAGCCTTTACAGCAGTTCCAGCGGTGCGACGCGCTGTGCCGTGGTAAGGATACATCATCCATGCCAGCCTCTCCAAGCGCACAGAGGGATCCATCCCACAGAAACAGGCAGCACACTTGAGAGAACGCCGAAACGATACAACACCGCTTGTGTGCACGACCTGGCTTGGGCATGTCATGCGCACACAGTGTAACCTTGCGTGCGCATGACGTGTTGATGCGTCTGCGTCGTGTGATCTTCCGGCTCCGAGTTGCTCCGATACCGAAGAGGGCAGGGAAGAAATTTGGCTTGCGAGTGGCAAAGGTTTCAAGCTCACCTACCAGCATCATGCTTTCGCGGCTCCGTAATGAACCAATTAAAAAGTTCTTGCGGTACAAAGCTCCTCATTGGGCACGCAGCAACTTCCAGTGTCTAACTAAAATTTCTTATGTGACCTGGTGAAGCGCCCTTTAAGAAGTAAACTACAAACAAAACAAAAGCCAAGTGCACATCTGATTTTTTTACCTGCACTCTACATTCCCCTGACGGCATATTCCATGTATGGTTTCGCAATCGTTCTCCATCTTCCTGCTGCTGCACAGAGGCACCTCCTGTTTTCTGCCCCCCCATCACACCCACGTCTTCAAGGAGGTGCTTCAATTCCTTGGGAACATTTGACTGGAAAACCGGCTGTAAAAGCCGCCCGCCACGTCCTCGGCCACGGACGCCACTCTCCTCTTTTCTCCTCTCCTCTTGCCACCTTTAATTTCCCCTCCTCATTGCACTGTATACGCTGGGATGTGCTCCCATTTAGGGTTGCAGAAATAGCGCCTTTTCCTCTCCTCCTCCTCCCCCTGCTCCAACCGCTCGCGCCATGTCAGTGCGGTGGGGTAAAGTGGCTAGCGCGTCCCATTTCACTGCTGCTAGCGGTTGCTTACCGGAAGTTTGTTGAACTAGGGAACTAGGTTGTGGCACCTCATAGAGTTCCTGAAACGCCAATTTTGCCCGGTAACATGAATTACGGTCTCAAACTGTACTCGAAAGCAAAATTTGAGTTTAAATAGGTGCTCATATGGGCGCCCTTTTTGAAAATAGGCATTTATAGGCACTTAATAGACGTTTAGGCACAAACCCCCCCCAAATAGGCATTTATAGGCGCTATAAAAAACACTATAAAAACCCTCCTTAACCCCTAATTCGTGCTCATATATTAAAGTGGCACGATAGGAACGCAAGGAACAAAATAGGCATTTGCCTAAAATCCGGTCTTTAGTAATCACTGTACCACCGCGGTGGACTTGGCAACAAGATCTGTTCTGGGAATCACCATGACAGACTCGTTGAAATATTCGCAGTGTTATGCTATATTGGAGGGACCTAAATTATAGCGGTATAACGTAACGGTTAATATTATTTAATTTTTCTTTCTCGCTCGCCTTCCAGTGCTCCCGACTAACTGACACTTGGGGTAACGTAAGTGGAGCGCTGTTAAAACAACAGAGGCAGCCCGGAAAGAGTGTGACTAGGATCCTTGCGCATATCCCTAGCTCATTTTTCATTGTCGTGAATTCTGCGTAAATCCACGAAGCCAAAATTGTTCCGCCGTTGCGTTAGCGTTGGACAAGCATTGATAAGCACTTCGTAAACAGTTTTACTATTATGCTACATTTTGTGGCTATGCTTCGCAACTTTAGACAAAAAAAAAGTCTATGCGTTTTGAAGGCGCGCTGCTTGAGGCAAATACGTGCAATACGGTCGCTGACCAGTGGAATGAATGCTCCATCCTTTAACTGCTTATCGGTGGGGAGGTTTTAATGAATTGTTATGACACCTTATATTCGGATATGACCGAATAGTTCAGCAATAATCTGCCATTAGCTTTTGTGGAAGGTGACTTATTCATTTCCTGTCTTCAATTTTGAAGACAGACACACGTGCCCATATTTAAAAGACGTGCATTCATCTTTTCTTTTTTTTTTTTTTTTTTCCTTTTTCGCGCAGTGCCTGGCGACGGCGGGAGCCAACTCGAAGCCAAGCTGAACAAGACGGAGACTGTGCACTACTTTTGCGAGAGGAGAACCAATGATTACTTCGACCTCTGGGTCAACCTCGAGCTTATGGTGCCCTACGTGCTCGACTGTTGGGTGGACAACATGAGGTGCGCACGCGTTGTCACCAGCCCGCGACTATCTTGCGTGCACGACTCTGCACTGCCGTCTATCATGATGCCGGAAATTCTAGCGGCCATTTCTCCCCCGCGCTTTCTACACTATGTTCGAATAATTATAAACCATTTTTAAACAGCACTAGAATTACACAGACAAAAGAGGAGGCGAGGATAACTGATGGTTTATTGTGCTTGCTCACAAGTATACCTTGTGTTCTTCCTTGTGCGTGTTAATTTAACGCTGTTTAAAAAGGATAGATTTTATTTTATGGATGTTATTTTTATCACAATTTAGAAAGGACTAGTTCGCGCGCTCATCTATCAAAATCGCGTAACATCATTTGGATGACAGTGAAGGTGGAAAGTTTGCTCTTAAAGGTACCGCATATGCTCAGGTACACAAGAATAATTGATCAGTTGTCGAAAGTAAGCTCACGAACGACAGCCCCGCATCAAATAACTCGACGTTTGCTACAACAGTACTCGTTCCGGCTGGCACGTGTGATATGTAGCCATTATTAGATTTTTTAAAGATTTTTATCCTGTTCACTTACAACACGGACTAAAAGAAAACCTCGCGGTGCTCGCACAATTAACTGTCGCCTCGCCAGCCATGCAAAAGGTAAAGCTAAAGGAATGACGCAAACTTCATTGTCCGATTTGTAGGGGTATGCGAATAGTGAAATTTCATCTCCAATCGAATTCGAATCGAATAGTCCCGAATAGTGGCCAAAAATGTCGAATATCGAATCGAATATCGAATATCAAAGATTTTGTTGAAAAATGCTCATGTTCTCGAGCACATATAACGCGGTGAGTGACTGCCCTGAAAGACTACAAGTTGTCATGGAGAAGCTGAAGCTGTTCCACATTACCTTGTTTCAAACTTTCTCGCCGTTATGTAACTGTGTTTCCTGCAGTTGAAAAGATGCGCTCACAAGGCTCCTCAGTAAAAGGATTGCGAAGGCGTCGCAAAGCAATTTTGGCGATACCTGGATAAAGTGCAGCTCTATGCGCTTTCCAGTATTTCAAAGGATAATCCTTCCTCAGTATCATGGGCTCACTGCAGTATTTTTGAACCTCTTGACTATAAGGTCCGAGCTGGTTATTTTTTGGCGCTAGCAGTTCGACAGTCTCCCAGACTGTTCTCTGGCCTTTTCTGCTGGAGCCATGACGCGCGCAAATGACATAATCTCCTTTAAAGTAAACATGCGCTCATTTTTGAAGCAGTTTATCGGTGAAAGTTTTAATGGAAGACCTTCTGTAACGACGTCAGCATTAGTTTTTTCCACCCCACCCTAACCAAGTTGCCACATTGGCCTTTGTCGCGCTTTAGATATTCGTCCAATCGAATTATTCGAAACGTCGAATACTAGCTATTCGAAAGTCGAATCGAATTATTCGACTAAGCATTATTCGATTCGAATTCGAAACTCGAATATTCGCACACCCCTACCAATTTGACGACGCCCAAGGACTATGACT
This sequence comes from Rhipicephalus appendiculatus, assembly GCA_030522465.1. Classification (NCBI taxonomy): domain Eukaryota; kingdom Metazoa; phylum Arthropoda; class Arachnida; order Ixodida; family Ixodidae; genus Rhipicephalus; species Rhipicephalus appendiculatus. The sequence continues at coordinate 3,298,557 of JALIZH010032925.1, read as the reverse complement.
GCGTTTAAGCTGCTTGCTAAGCGCCGGAGAAACAGCAACTTACCTACAAGGCGTTTGCTTTGATACACAGTGAATTGCTGGATACTTTTTTAACAGCATGACCGAGAGCCGTCTGCGCATACACATTTCACGGAACGCGGAATGGCCCAGCATTAAGTATACACGCCAATGAAGCTGTAGTGGAAACACAATACAACCGGAGATAGTTACGGCAAAGTGGAAGTGAGAAAATTCATTCAACTGAACAGAACGAAGATACCAACATGGCCAAACTATAAGCCAGGCCAGACAAGCTTGTCGAATTTTTTCTAGCGTTCTAAAATGATCAAATTCAAGTGAGGTGCAGTCAGAAGTTAAATTGATCAAGTTGGGCACGCCTGCACAGCCATGACCGCGCGCTAAGCAAACAAATGCGGTGCCATACCGACAATTATTTAGTTAAAGGTAAGCAGAGGCTGGTACGTCAAAGATAACTCAGTTCCCGCCGCTGTAAAAGAATGTCTGTAATCAAACACAGTTTGTCGGTTTATACATAATACATTCATGGCACACATGACATCGGGCTTTAAATTCAGGTTAGTGGTACCACATTTAATCCTCAAGTTTTACAGCGGAGCTGTTATGCTTTCGTCATGCCGTTACGCGTTCGCGCAAACTATCATCATCATGGATAACCTCTAAGTTTCTAGCTCGAGCAACTCGATAGCTGGGCCGGCGCGTGCTCTCTTCGTCCTCTTCATCTTCTGCTTCGCTCCCAGAACACGCACGTGCGCCAGGCGCGCTCTCTCCCGATGCGCCGATTTGTCCGGCGTGGGATGCAATAACTCGAATGAGCGAGACAACTACTATAGCGAGAGAGAGAGAGAGAAAGAATTTTTTTTAGCGAAGAAATATTTTGACGAGGCGGGATTCGAAACCGCGTATCCACGATCCGAAGGCGAGCATCGTGACCACTTGGCTATTAAGGCACGCTAGCAGAGCAGAACAGAGCCTAGCATTGTATTGTATAGTATAGTATAGTGTAGCAAGGGGGTGGGAAAGGGCAGTGAGGGTTAGGAAAAGGAGTAAAGCATAACATAGAAAAAGAAGAGAGGCAGAGATAGAAAGAAAGAGGAAGCGATAAATATGTATAGATAGAGAGAGAGAGAGAAAGAGAGCGAAAAAGAGAAAGAAATATATGCAGAGAGAAAGAAATAAATATATAGAGAGACAAAAAGTGATGGAAGGAATAGAGAAAAGAGAGAAAAGGAAAGATAGAGATGAAGAAAGAAAGCGAAAAATAAAGCGAAACAAAGACCACTGAGCTCCGCACTTCCTTCAGGCTTGGCACCACTAGTGTGAAGCTGCCGTTAATATTTTTTATCTTAGCAGGGCTGCAACTTCACAAAAGCATCGTAATTTCAGCATAACTGACGGCATGACTCCGCATTTTAGGCAACGTCAAATCGACCGTCTCTATACCCAGCTGCACCTTATTGGGCTAGTTGTCCGCGAGTTGGCCGTAGTCTGGCATCACTCTTTCGATGTTCCATAACTTGAAATACGTTTGTCCTTGTCTTAATAACTCCCTGTCTACGTTATGCGCTCATATTTCAAGTATCGTGAATCACCAAGACACCCAATCAGCAATTTTGACAATTTTATTTTTTTGTTTCCACGCTAATTGTTTTCGTGCTACATCATTAAAAAATCGTGTGCAAGTTAATTGCTGACGGTGATTTTGTATCCAGGTTGCTGTACGACAATAAGACGAGGACCACGAGATCTCCGGACGGAGTGCACGTTCGGGTGCCTGGGTTCGGCAACACGAGCACCGTCGAATGGCTGGACCCGAGCCAGGTGTCTCCCAGTGAGTGTCAGTGTGTGTAAGGGTGGAGGTCGAAGGATTGGCAGTGCCACTGCGCCGTCAGCTATCAACTGGTGCACCTGTTCACGTACTAGGTGTTCGATATCTTTGAGTGGGCACTCGGAGAAAAGTAACTTCCTTTGTAGCACCAAACTGCCAATCTACAATACCAAAAACACCACTCTTTCCGTGAGAAGATAGCTGGTAAACCTGAGAGCGTGGAAAGGAAATTCTGATGCCAACACTGCCATGAAGTTCCCGCGCTGCAGCTTGCCTTGAAGTCACGGAGATTTTTCAGGCGCTTGCAAGTTCCTAGTTAACTGTATATCGGACAACAATACATTATGTTCTTATAGACTCAAAAATGAAGCATGGCAAGTTACAAGAACTTGCGAAGCACGCACGCACGCACGCAATTTGAAATCAGTGACCAAAGTAGAAAGCAGTGCAACAAAGTAATTTGAAATCAGTGGCGTCACACTGTTGACCTAACAACCGTGGGCTATCAGCGCGAAATTAGAAATGGAGGTCATAGTTCACTGCTAATGTACCTGTTATCGGAAAAGTGACTGCAACAAAGTTTTGAGGAAATGATTGCTCATTATAGAGTGACTTAGTGCTCCTAATGAGGGTGTCCCTTTAAGTGGAAATGGTAAAGCGTCACGAGAGACATGGACCACGTGAAGACTCAAGACACATACAGCAGCTGGGTGACTTCATGTCGCTAACAATGTGCGCTAAAGTAAAGCTGTCAGCGCTGTACGTGTCTGACGTCTTCCCTTCGTGTATACCTCTTTCGAGAAGCTTTAGCCCATGCTTTCGTTTTGATAAACATCAAGAGCGAAGTCTTTAAAAAAAAAAAGTAGGACTGAAAGAGACAGAGAGAAACAGAAAAATCCACCGAAAATTTTTTTTCGATGCCTGAGTATTTAATGTTATAAAGTTATACAATTCAGTTCGACTGTTTACAGTAAATCTGACCTTCCGCTCGCATCGCACCATTATAGCATATTTAACTGCTTTCATTCGTTCGATTATTGAACTGCTGAGCCCCTCTCGTTTTCGATTACATGACTTGATCAGGAAGTGTGAAGCAGGAACCTGAGTGCATGCTTTAATTTGTTGCAGCGGCGTACTTCACAAGAATTGTGGAGGAGCTCGTAGCCCTAGGCTACCAACGCGGGATCGACGTTCTGGGTGCTCCTTACGACTTCAGGAAAGCCCCAAGTACGTGTACTGCCATTAGACTTGATTAGTTTCTAGAGTCAATCATGTTAGGGACAATCTGCGCTAATGTTAGTGCATACATATGTATACGTATAGTCGCATTCCTAATATCATTATCCTCTCAATTATGTCTGTTTACTGCAAAGCAACGTTTGTAATATAATAATATAAAGAAACTCCGCGCTGAATCTTCCTTAGGAGTTTTCTGAGTGATGCGCGAGCGCAGTTTCATTGTGCGAAGTTTCATCGTGGATCTTTTTTGTCGAGCGGCACCGCTACTTCGCCTTTCATCATCTTTCTAGCATTCTTCAGCGTCTCTAACGGCCCAATGGAAGGCGAATCCCGCGACCAACGGAGAGATGTTTGGCCCAGAATTTCGCAAAGTCGGAATTTTCCTGATCTGTTGAGTGCTCCATGTCGGCTTTACATATTGTCCTAAAGAGGGACTTTATTCCACCAATACGAAGTATTTTGGAGAAGCCATAGTAGAAAGGGTTTTTCTGCATTTTTGTACTGCCGGTACATCGCATTCGTGCGGTTCATATATAATATAAACGTTCTCTTAAGCCTGTAAGTTGGTACGCACCGTTTGTGGAAGACTCGTTTGCAGGACCGTAAAACAGAACCGACCATTTCTTCAAACCCTCATTCCATTCGAATAGCTATGCAGTTCCTTGGCCGTCCACCTTTCCTGTGCAATACATTATGAAGAACTCTCCCTGGAATAGAGTATTTTGTGTTAGCCTTCGCGCGTGTTCTTGGTAGTGCTTGTAAGCTTATTGTAACTCTGCGTCACACCATTCGTGCTATTTTTTTTTAAATACGCATTCTACTGAATACGATGGAAAAAAAAAAACCTTGAGGACGCTTAAACTTCGTAGTTTAAAGCAGGACACGATATAGCGTTATCGGTGCTTGTTGGCATCGCCTCCTCATTCGCTTGTCATACGTCGCTTCTCGGTGGACACCTCAACCATGTCGTGAGGAAAGGAACGTGTGCGCGCATGAAATTTGCCGTTGTAAACTCTCCTAGGGTGCCTACTGCAGGTACCGTTGCAAACTACCTACTGTGCCATTATTCACCGTTTTTACGAATGAGCGAAGTACCCTCGACGCCTCCGTAAGGCAATATGTATACCTACGCAGCTGCGCACTTTGTTGGTGCTGCTGCTGCTGATGATGAACTATTGTTGAACCCTTTGTAATGGGCGGGCAGCTTCAAACCACTGTACAAAATTCACATGGTGTGATGTCAGGGTGGGATTCTACGCTTTCGCCACGCAATATTACGTCTGTTATCCTCGACCGACCTGACTCCTGTATAGGGTCCTCTTCCAAAGCAAAATCCAGGACTGGCGTGGCTCTGCGGTAGCACACTTGACTGCCATGCAACCTTGACTGCCTGGGTCCGATTGCGGCTCGAACCTCGATCTTCATACTTTGCATCCATCGGGATTTTTCGCTATCGGGCAACGCTGCCGAAACCGACGCCGACACCGTATTTTCCGCGGCACGGGCTCTTTAAGACCACCGCATTACAAAAGTGGACGTTTCGCCCGGTGGTTAGGACACTCGCCTTCATAGCGTGGGGCCCCTGGTTCGAAACCCAGAGGTGCCATGAAACATTTTTGCTTAAATTTATTTCATTGTAGCGAGTCGTCGTACGTGACAGAGGTACAGACGGACACGCAGTTTTCTCACACCCGCCGTGGTAGCGCAGCAGGTATGGTGTCGCGCTGCTACGCTCGAGGGCGCGGCGGCCGCATTTCGATGGCGCCGAACGGCAAAAACGCCCGTGTACTTCGATTTAGAAGCACATTGAACTACCCCCGGGGGTTAATTAATCCAGAGTCCCCCCGTCCCCCACTACGACGTGCCTCAGAATCATATCGTGGTTCTGGCATGTAAAACACCAGAAATTAACTATTACACAGTTTCTCGTCGAGTTGGCAGAGAAATGCTTACGCATCTAGACGTGCAGCTCATTCCCAGGCTTCGAGAGTACGGGGTACTTAGTACCCTCCAGAATATTTAAAGTAGGAGTGACGAACGTCGACAGCGCCACCAAGATACCAGTGTCATCAGCTGTATTGAAGCTAGCTGCATTTGCGCATACAGTGGGCTACAACCTTTCCGTTCAGATGGTGAACGCGTTCCTTGATGTAGAAGTGTACTAAGGGGGTAAAAGTTTCACTGCGGCTTGTTTGCAGGTTATAAGAGGACCTCGTCAGACACTTCTAATTTGATATCAGTTTAAAGTTTTTATGCAGAATAGTGAGTGAGTGAGGGAAACAACTGATATTATTTTACGAAGGTACTGTTCGAAATAAAGAAGAAAAAGGCGCGTGGTGCACATGCAATGTCATAGCAACTGATGCTTCCCAATGTGAAGAAAAATGTGGAATTGGTATTTTCTCTCCAGCCTTACATTGGTCATTTTCTCTTCGCCTTCCTGATTTTGTACCTATTTTTGTGGCAGAACTTTTAGCGATTATTCTAGCGCTCCGCAAAATAACAGCATCAACAAGTTCCGCAGTAATTTTGACAGATTCTTTATCGGTGTGTTCTTCCATCACTGCAAATGAGGACTCACATGTGCTGAGTGCATTCAAATAATTAATTCCCCCCGCATATAAACTTGATTAAGTTGGTTTGGCTCCCAGGACATAAGGGCTTGTTTCTGAATGAAATGGCGGATGCGCTAGCAACGTCATCTCTGAATGGTCCGGTTATTCATTTATTACCGGCTTCCCGATTCATTATAGGTGCTAGAATAAGGAGAAAAATGATGTTGGACGAGTTTTCTGCACCGGCATTAACAGCCACATTAGAATTTCAACACCTCAGTCACCATTGGAACAGTAAAATTTGTCAAACACGAGAACTTGAAGTCGCAATCACTAGACTACGCTGTCAGACTCCTTATCTAAATTTTTATTTACACAGAGCTGGTCTGGCAGCTTCCCCTAACTGTTCTTTCTGCGGAGTACATGAGACAACACAACATTATCTCATCTCCTGTAATAGGTACTCTACATTGCGCAAAAGTACTTTAGGTGCTGTTTTCCGACTCCTTAGAATAGATTTAAATGTACCAAATGTTCTTTCTTTCGGGGCTTTGTCCCTTGGCCACAGTGACGGGAAGGTTGCCAATGCCTTGGAGAAGTTTATTAAAGAATCGAAGAGGTTTAGATCGTAGAATAAATTTATCCGCCTTCCTTATTTTCTAAACTCCTTGTTTTTAATCAAACTGCTCGCATCAACATTTATTTCAGTATTTTTATTCATATATTATTAATATTTGCAATTTTTGATTAATTAATTCTCTTTTCATCTTTAAATATGCATCTAACCTAATATTTAAGAATTTCTTGCTAAACTACCCGGTTCTTGGCCAATCCCCCCAGCGTGGGTGTGTGCCACGGTTTAAAGGATCTACTCTACTCTACTCCACGGGCACTGGCACGCTCGCTTGCTGGCACTGCTAGTAACACGCACCTATTTGGGAACTGGCCTGATCGCCATCACTTGAAGAGATATTACTTGGTGCGGTGGCCCTGAATCCCCACGACAATCGCGCAAGGCGCCCCGACACGTCTGACTCGCCTCCGTTCCAGCGATTTCGCCTTTCATCGCGTAAGACATGGACGTGGTCGAATTCCACAATCAGTGTTGATGAACCTGCGGCGACGGCGACGTACCAATAACGATTTGCAAGATGCAGCCATGGGGTGGCCGCCAGCACGAACGCAGCGTACCCGGCCCGCTATTCTTCTGGCCTGTGCCTGTCGACCAACCAGCTCTTTTTGAACAACCGCTACAGTCGGAGCATTCCGAGCCGTTGATGGGTGACCGACGCCAAGTAGTGGACGGGCAGCTCGGCGAACGGCGGCTTCGATCTCGCGGAGCTCTCCACATGGAACGAATTCCCGTCGTTCGTCAACTTCGATCTCCAAGAAATCAGTCCGGGACGGCTGGCCTTGGCATGTCTGCAAGGTACAGTAATTCACGTCCCCTCCAACATTCAGTGCAGGCACCCGTTTCGGCTATTCCACTGACTGAGGCTCATGGGGCACTGGTGCACCAAGTTCGCGGAGCTGCAGTCCGGCGTCCGGCAATACCTCTTCCTGATCCAAGGCGCGACCGCTGGCTGAGCCGCAACTCGGGTCATGTGAAGCTTTGCAACGACCTGCTGAGCAACAACCCGACCAGGGACCTGATCGGTGCTCCCTTTTCCACGCTGGTCACGCTCGGCAAGCTGCAGATCGTGAGCGTGCGCTTCTCGAGCGTTGGTGTGCTCAGGAATTGCGAGTTGTTTCGCAAGGGCGAAGCAGCGATCGCGAGCGAAAGTACGCCACATGCCTGGTCGACAGGTGTCCCAGCTTATGCCCATCTGTCAACAAGCTCTTCTCGAGCCTGAGTAAGCGACTTGATTGGTCGACAGGTGTCCCAGCTTATGGCCCATCTGTCAACCAGCTGTTCTCAAACCAGCTATTACCTTCGGAGCTTTCTGAACCGTGAAGAGGTCAACCACGACAAGTCGTCCACGGGAAGCGCTGCTAACGGCGACTTCGTCTTCTACGATGTTTCCCTGTGGAACGAGTTCCTGGGGTTCATCAAGTCCAAGCCACGAGAAGTTAGGTACACAAAGGCTGGTACTGGCGTGTCTGCGCAGGCGCACAAACGCATGCTTACCGTCGTATCTGAAGCTGCAATCCATCAAAAAAGAGTCTTGACGCTACCCCTTTGCATTTGAATCCTAGGCTAACAATTTATGATGGCTATCATTGACTTTGATATTAACTATAATGAGTTATGCTTCAAAACTGCGCCCCCGCGCGACGCCTCAGACATAGTCGTCAAACGAAAACAGCCGACCAAACTGAACTGCTCCACGCTTTCTACTTCTCACAGTCCGGAGATGCATGACGACAAAGGGCGCAAGATGAACGGCGTCAACGGGCGCAATAAATAAACTTTTTAAGTTTCATGTTTATGTGTAATAATAAATAAAAAAAAATTACCAGTGCATTAGCCGGCCAAAGGAACTCTCCGAAGGACCACCTGTTTTACAATGAATACAAGATAATGACTGAAGCAGCAGATGAATGCTTGCTATACGAGAATTGTATAAACATATAATCTCACAAAATCTGCAGATAAAGAACTGTGCTAAAAAATATTTCATTCAGTACGAGCAGATGCACAAAAGCCTAGTAACATAAAATTAATATATAGTTAGCAAGAAACAGACTTTATAGTACATTGTATAAATCGTAGAGTAAAAAGGAATTCTTCTGTTAAAGATAATACACGTATCCGGAAAAGATAACGAAAAAGCAGCTGTTCAAGGTTAGGCTCTGGTGACTCACAATAATTTAATTTCTAATTCTTGCGTTCAGAAGTAGAGAGAAGAGGTAATCTTAATGCCAGCAGCCAACAGATTCCAAACAACTATACTACCAGATATGAATGATAATTTCACGTAATGTGATGCTATTTCGGGTAAAGTGGATGCATTACGCTAGAAAACATGGTGTTTGAATTAAGTGACGTGACGTGACGACATATCTTTAGGTATGTCGTGATGATTGAAGTAAATCATGAGAAGTGAGAGCACATATTTAAATAAGTACTAATGTGGTAGTATACAAAATTGATAAATAATCGGGGAATGGCCCAAAGTTGGTCACCGAGGCTGGGGCAGCTCAAGGCAGCGGCCCACTGCGGCGGAAGGGTTACAGAGTTAGCACCTTGCGGGTTTTTGGTGCAGTCGCGGAGCATGTGGATTAATGTGGCGACCTCAGTATGGCAGACCTTGCATATATTGGTCGGGTATGTATTAGGGTAGAGTCTGTTACATAGTGCGGGGTTGTGCGCGTCTGCATTTGTCTGAGGGCCGCCGCCTACGTCCTGTTCAGCTTGTCGCTGGGCGGAGGAAAGGTTCGGCGGGCCAGGTAGAAGGCCTTGGTAATTTCATTGTAGCTCGTAAAGTGGTCTTAGGTGTTGCCCCACAGACGACGGTTGCCGGCGCGGTTCGCGAGCTCGCGCGCCTTGGCGTGTGCCGTCTCGTTAAGGTTGCGGTGGGTCTCGGATACCTCTCTCATGTGAGCCGGGAACCACAGGATTCTGGTTTGAAGTTCTACCTCCCGCTGGGCTTTGCTATTGCGCAGGACTCTGGCCGCTCGTTGCGAGATCCATCCTTTGGCTAAGTTTCTGACCGCTTGTCTCGAGTCGCAGAGGACCGTCGTACATGTCGGATCCGTGAGCGCGAGCGCCACCGCTACTTCCTCCGCTTCTTGTGCGTGCTCGCACGGTATACTTGCCGATATTCTCGTTTGGCCTTTCCAATCGACGACCGTGACAGCGAATCGCGAGCGTTCTGCGTATTCAGCGGCGTCAACGAACCGCGTCCCCAAGTGTGCAGGAGAGCTCTTGCCCTAGCCACTCTTCTGCCCCGGTTGTGTTCCGGGTGAACGTTGCATGGAATCGGGTCAACCCTTAGCGTTTGTCTGATCGCGTCTGGAACAGCGACTTTCTGACCTTGTTCGGTGTGGTAACGGATGCCGAGGCTTTTCCGAAGAATGACAAATAATGGCTCAGTTCATGGACGCTTCCCCACTGCACAAAAGTTATGATTTATGGCGTAGTGGGTACCACGCAAGTGAGCTTGTAGCAGTTGCCCTAAGAGTGTTTAAAAAAGACTAGAAAGGCCGCTCTTCCAGCTTTCGCTGTGACTGTGCTGCGCGTTCCGCGCTGGCGCGCAGGCCTGGCGATTTTTTAACAATTATGCAGCATAAAGCGGCCGTCCATCGGTGAAGAGCGCGCATCTCTTGGCCGCGTTATTGTTATACCTCATGAAGCACAAGCCAATAATAATAATAATAATATCTGGGGTTTAACGTCCCGCAACCACGACATGATTATGAGACGCCGTAGTGGAGGGCTCCGGAAATTTGGACCATCTGGTGTTCTTTAACGTGCACTGACATCGCACACTACACGGGCCTCTGCCGTTTCGCCTCCATCGAAATGCGACCGCCGTGGCCGGGATCGAACCCGCGACCTTCGGGTCAGCAGCCGAGCACCGTAGCCACTGTTCCACCGAGGCGGACTGAAGCACAAGCCAGTACGCAGAAGTCAGCTGGCCGTAAAGCGACCACATGTCACCGACAGCGGCGTATATCTTGTTAGGAGCGAAGCTCCTTAGGCCGGCACCCCGCCGTCGCCGTTGAAGCTCCCTGGCACGGTGCCAGCTGTGGCGTCTCCCCCTCACGCGGGAGGATAAATGAGCTTTATGAGCGCTGGAACGCGGATGGCGTCTGAACGATGCGCAAAGCGCGAGAATACAAACGCATGCGAAACGGAGGCAGATTAGTCTCCCTCTCCCTCTTTCTTCGACTCTGCCCTCTTCCCTCAAATCGGCGAACGCGCGAAACCATCGTTTCACCCTGTCGTCCGCCCAGTCGTTGGTCCGTTGCCTGGACAATGAAACGCCTTGTGCTTCCGATTTCTAAGGAGCTTCGCTCATCGGTTGTATTCGTACACGGAACAACTGCTAGTTTTTTTCCAACCAGACGTTATAGTTAGACCACTGCGCAGAAGAGGAAGCTCACTATTTTGCGAGTTGCCATTTGTGGACTACAACTAGCACGCGCCTCACTATCTATAGTAATTAACGTAGACTGATTTTATAGTAAAAAAAAAAGTCGCACATGTTGGAGCGTCTTTCTGTCTCACAATAGCAGTCGCTATCCGACTTGCTTATACGCTTCCTTTCTTAAAATCTCCGCGCTCGTTACTTTCCTGGCATGATGCTGTGTCACGCTGATTGCGCGTACACCATTAGTGACAGGGAGGTATACCGGGCGCGTGCCGTCAACAAAGGAGTCACGTAACACATGTGATGATTATTGCTGTAATTAAAAACAGCTGAACTCTTTGGAGGGATGAGACATTGTAATTATAAAGGGACGTTCTTGGGCAATCCGGAAAGCTTAGGTAGGGCCTTGCTCGGACCTCCCGGCCGATTTTTAGTCGGGCCAGAGTCAACAAGCATAGTTCGTCGGGTGGGCCAGGCTTTCGTTAGAGCCCAACATTAGCCTGGCGGTCGTCTTCCACAAGAAAGATTACCCAAGGGCCCACGCCGGCTGTCTTTAAACGTGTGTATATTGGTTGCGCGGCGCTTGTTCAGAGCCGCGTGACGCGGGCGCTCAAGTTTCAAAAACAGAGAAGGCAGTCATAGCTAGCGAAGCAATAATATCAATGGTGTAGATACGCTCCGGTTAGCTATACGTGATATAGTAGACAACGCTATGGGGTAAGAGCATGCTGCCCACAATCAGGTGTCGGGGGAGAAGGAAATGAAAGGGGAGCAGCATGTCTGCACCCCATGTGGCGTCTGTAAATCGCATCACTCGCGTGGACATTGCGCCTATTTATAGATTAAGAAACAGATAAGCACCACACACAACACGCAAAGAATAAGCCGCCAACTTGCGTATTTCAAACCACTTGCCGTTTTTTCTGACCAAATTCTGCGGCGACGCGCCTTCATTCAAATTTCATTCAAGTTTGTTCTAGCAAGATGCTTGCGCCATAAAACTGTCGCATCGCTTGCAGAGCTGAACTACAAACTTTCTCCATACTTTTTATATTTCGCAGATGAATTGGGTGACTACTTCAAGCAACTGCACGCGCTCATAGAGGATTCGTACATCAGCAACGACAACATGTCTGTTATCATGGTATGCCATAGTATGGGATGCCCAAACCTACGCTATTTCTTCAGCCGTCAACCTCAAGCCTGGAAAGACAAATATATTCGGGCCATGGTGACCCTCGGAGGCGCATGGGGTGGTGCTGTGAAGGCGCTCAAGGCCTATGCTTCTGGTGAGTCGCGAAGCACTTGTGTTTCTCTGCTGTCACAGCTGCTGTACGGTCATTTTAAAGGCCAACAAAAGTAACTCGTACATGTAGCGGAGCTCTAATAGTGGCACAAAATAGGGAAGAAGCCGAAGTCTACTATTTGTTTCAAAGAATTCGTAGTTTCGTACTTAGCTTTATGCCCCCCACGACGGTAAGTTTCTGTACTATGTAGAATGCGTTCAACAGGCGCGATAATCGCCGTGTGTGGGTATAGTAAGCATTTGTTCGGACACCGTTACGGTCTTTTCTACACTCGTCAGCCCGAGTCAGTGACTAAGTAGCTCTACTGCAACGTAGCCCTTCACATGATGACGCAATAACACCAAAAAGCTGCTGTTGCAGATAACTGGGTAGGTAGAAGCTAAGAAGTGAAAGAAACGAGAAAGCTGAATATTTTAAATAATATTAAACCAGAGTAATTATGAAAAAAAACTATTTTTGTTTGGGAGTAAACTGGGGATTTACAAGTGGGTAGAAAATTCGACGCTGTAATTTTGAATACATTCGGCCATTTTCAGAACGGCCCAAATACACGTGTGGGACTCAATACTTACAATCAGTCTCACTGACAATTGAGAGCCACGCGTTCTTGTGGCAGTCATAAATGGACGGTAGAAGACGAGGCGCGCTGTTCACTGTTCATTTTGCTTTCGTGTACATTCAGGCATTATGTAAAAAAATATATATATATATATATATATATATATATATATATATATTTTTTGTATTTCTGAACAATTTTTTGTATGTGCAGACTCCGAGAGCGCAGGAACATTATTATTTATTTTTCTGGTTCTTGATTCGAATCTGAGTATATTTGTCAACTTTTTCGTGTTCTCGTTTCCGCGCGTAACAGGAATATACAAACTTGTATTCGGCTAGTGCAGCGAAAGCTGTCTTATCAGTTGCGAGAATGTGTGAGCGCCAGCGACTGCTTTGTCCCGTGCAAAGAACGTTTTATTAGAATGGCGAATCTCTGACAGACTTGGCTGCTGGCAAAAAAAAAAAAAAAAACCGCTTGTTTTCACCGTGCTGCTTTCTCACGTAAAGGATTAAACAGTCAGGGACGTCAACTACAGCGGCGTTATCGACGCGCAGGTGAGAATCTGGGCGTGGTGGTGATCAACCCGCTGTCGGTGCGACCCGAGCAACGGTCCACACCCAGCTTGGCCTACATGCTGCCCAACCATCTGTACTGGAACGAATCCGAGATTCTGGTGAAGACGCTGAACCGGACTTACGGCCTGGCAGACTACGAAGCCTTCTTCAAGGACATCGGCTTCACAGATGGTTACGAAATGTATAAGGACACGAGGTCGTTTATGCTCGACACCACGGCGCCAGGCGTCGAGATCCATTGTCTTCACGGCCGAAACGTCAGCACCATTGAGAGGTATGGCACGCTGAAATGCACTGTAGGCAGATGTTTAGGCTAAATTAAGCTGTTACAAATATTAAAGGAGGGAAACGAAAGAATGGGCTAATTGAAGGATCAGATGTTCCGACATTATCGTCACTAATAAACACAGGTGGAAAATAAACGGAAGTAAAGAAAATGCTCGCAAAATAGGACATAAAGGGAATGGAACATCGAGAAGATCTTGCGAATGAAGTTGATACGCAGTATTGCACCGTAACATATTAAGTTCCCTAGAATAGATTAAATTTGCCAGTCCACGAATTGCCTAAAATCATAACCTTGAGCAGAATGCAAGCTAGAAATGTCTCAGGTCAGTTTAATTACTTAGAAAGTAAGAGGACATGCTAGTTGAATTAGTTACTAGATTCTGCCAAAATCCTTTAAGGTAGTAGTTCTATGAACGGGAAAGTAAGCATCCACAAAATAGCGAGTTAACTAGTGATTGCGAGTTAGCTACTGTTTTCGGCCAAATCCCGTGTAGTTTTACAGACAGTTTTAGAGTCCATGAATGGAACTGGAATCTTGGACGGTCTCTCAGCTTGACTTCGCCGTCTGAAATTCAGAGACTTGTTGCGTCGATTACTTACACAGCCCCTTTCAATTGCAGCATACGAGCGTTGACGGCGATAAAATATATTTTCTCAGAACTCCATAGTTCTGCAAAATCACTCGGCTCACGTCGAAAAAGCTCAGCTGACCCCAAGATAGATTTTACGACTGACAATATAACCGCAGAGTTATTATTTTGAGGTACGTGTTCGCAATAATGTTGCTCGTTGTATCGGGGTAAGAGTTAGACGCGGTTCATATAAGGAATGAGCTTAGAATCGCTGATCATCATCATCATCATCATAATCATCATCAGCCTGTCTACGCCCACTGCAGGGCAAAGGCCTCTCCCATGTTTCGCCAATCAACCCGGTCCTGTGCTTTCTGATGCCACGTTATACCTGCAAACTTCTTAATCTCATCTACCCATCCCAATTTTCTGTCTCCCCCTCACGCGTTTGCCTTCTCTTGGAATCCAGTCAGTTACCCTTAATGACCAGCGGTTATCCTGCCGACGTGCTACGTGCCCGGCCCATATCCATTTCTTCTTCTCGATTTCAACTATGATATCCTTAACCCCCGTTTGTTCCCTGACCCACTCTGCTCTCTTCCTGTCTCTTAAGGTTACACCTATCATTTTCCTTTCCATCGCTCGCTGCGTCGTCCTCAGTTTAAGTTGAACCCTCTTTGTAAGTCTCCAGGTTTCTGCTCCGTAGGTAAGTACCGGTAAGATGCAGCTGTTATATACCTTCCTCTTGAAGGGATAGTGGTAGACTACCATTCATGATTTGATAATGCTTGCCGAATGAGCCCCATCCCATCCTTATTCTTCTAGTTATTTCACTCTCATGGTTCGGCTCCGCGGTTACTACCTGTCCTAAGTAGACGTACTCCTTTACCACTTCCAAGTGTCTCGCCACCTATCGCAAAGCGCTGTTCTCTGCCAAGATTGTTCCACATTACTTTAGTTTTATGCATATTAATATTCAGACCTACTCTTCTACTTTCCGTATCCAGTTCAGTAATCATAAGCTGTAATTCGTCTCCCGCGTTACTACTCATCAATGCAATGTCATCAGCGAATCGCAGGTTACTGAGATACTCTCCATTAACTCTTATCCCTAACTCTTCCCAATCTAGGGCCCTGAAAACCTCCTGTAAACACGCGGTGAATAGCATTGGAGAGATCGTGTCTCCCTGATGACGACCCTTTAATTCACGCATGCGCAGGATCGAGTACCACAAGCCTGGTTTTCCGGACATTCAGCCTGAGGTGGTGTTCGGCGACGGGGACGGCACCGTGAACATTCGCAGCCTGCGGGGCTGTTTGCGCTTCCAGAGCGGCCAGAGCCAAGCCGTCTACGAGAAGACTCTCGACAACGTGGAACACATGAGCATACTCTACGACAAGACCGCCATCGACTACATCAAGGCGCTTGCTTTGGGACACTGACGCAACCGAGTGGGGCCCCAACTCGAAGCAGTCATTACGACAACGGTGCTATGCGAGCCAGTGTTCGGTTGTATGTTCACGGTGTGACCGCGTCATTGCAATCTCTAAACCCGTTTTGGAAGCGAGAGGGCGCGCAGTTAGTGTCTCGTGGCGTCAGTCGCACGATTTCGCTTCACTTCATCTGAGCGCCGCCGTATGCTCAGACCACCTTCTCACCTCGCGGAACACTCGTTTTGTGATCGACTGTTCGCGGCTAGATTCCCAAATACGCACGCGATCGCTGCGCGCCCTCATTTCCCTCGTTCTCCTTTTGTTTTCCCTCGTGCTCGGCCATGTCTCGTGAAAGACAGCACTTCCAGCTACACCGTGGACTCTGTGGAGTGGCTTGCACTCTGGTCAGCTTACGTACATGCGCGGGGTGAGGAACCGGGGCCATTCGCGTGGACTTGTGGAAAACATTTCGATGCTTCTCGGATGTGAAGACGTACGATTGCTCGTGCCGCAGCAGCTCGATGAGTTATTGGGGATGTCGCATCAGTTATTTATGTCATCCTTTGTCGAAATGCGTGAATTTCACCAAACTGCATATCAACGCGGGAAACCATTCTGCACGAATGTTGTCTTTCTGATCATCACCTGATGTGGCTTCGTCGAAGACGTTACCATGCACACGCGAGCCCGACTCTTCTTGCGCTCATCAAGCCTACCAAACTGGCGTGCCGTCTTTAAGTTCTCTTCAAAAGCACATCGACCTATTATTCACTAAATAACCAAATGTATATGGACGAGTGTTAAAAACTTTCTCCAAAAACTAATATAAAGTGGACAATCTCGCAATACAACCATATCTGAACGAATGCATGGCTTGTTGCTATCCTCCCATTACGATATATACTTATGCAAAAAGCGCCCAAGTCTCCCGCATAATGCCATGTGACTTACAGTGTACTGCGGAGAGAGATTCTGCACTTGCTTTTGTTTTGCTGACTGTAATATTTTACACAGAAATATAGTGATGTGCCAATCTTTCCTTAATTGCTACGCTGTTTATGTTAAAAAAATACACACACTGTATTTAGTATCCTCCAGTGCTGCTGAAGAATGTGTTGTTTTTGCGCAGTTGCAACACTTGCACGAAAAGCGTTTAGTCTTTTTGCCTGAGACAAACAGTTGCGCAGTATAGAGGTAAGTGAAGGTTCGAATGCCGACGTCTTGAAGGCTGCCTTTCACAATCTCTACTTATCCTCGGATAATGCGTTCACAGTGTTCTATATCGCTACACAAGGAGAAAAGTAATATCTAAGTGAATGACATAAAGTATTGCAAGACATTTGTAAAAATGTAAGACATTCTTTGTGAATACGGTGACTGATCTGAAACTTTCTCCTTCATAGAAGAAGAGATACATCTATGGGTCCCGGCTATTGTATATATTACCATTTTCTGTAACTGTGCGTCGCATGTTTGTTCTAACATATTAAAATGATTTAACCTTCACAGAAGCCATAAGGAACACGTGAAGCCTTCGCAAATATGTCCCGTATTTATTGATTGCGAAAAGGAATCTAGCATCTAAAAGGAATCTTCAATATGGCCGTATCAAAATCGTACCTGTGGGCCGCCATGTAGGCCTATTGGTTACGGTGCTCGTCTGCTGACTCAAAAAACGCGGGTTCAATCGCGGCCGCGGCGATCGCATTTCGATGGAGGCGAAATGCTATAGGGGCCCGTGTACAGTGTGATTTAAGTGCACGTAAGAGAAGCCCAGGTGGCCAAAATCATCCGGGGCCCTCCACTACGGCGTCTTTCATAGCCCGAGTCGCTTAGGGACGTTAAACCAGGTTAAATCCCCATAAATGAACCAACCGACCTTAGCGGCGGCAAAGTGCCAGTACAGTCCGCCTAGTTTCTTTGGATACAATTTGTTCAAATCATTATACCACCCACTGTTGTTTTAACAAGCGGATGGGCCTCCTGATGCCTGGAATCCAAGTTATTAACGTAAAGTGGGGCACATGAGTCTTCCATGGCCTAAATTGTTCGATGGCGAATATGAGGTATACAGGGTGTTTCAAGAAATGTCCGAAAAATCGTCAAAAATAAGGGATATGGAATATTTGCTCGCTGCCTTCATAACTTTTTCTGTGGTGAGAGACTTCTTAAGATGACTAGACACAGCAATTACGGCGTCAATTAAACAAAATAAATTACCATTTACATTAGCGGAGACAGGCGGCCTGGTCAAATGGGAGAATTGCTGTCCATCCTGCGAAGAGGCGATTGCCGCTTTGAGATTTTGAGAAATCGGCCTCTAGTAATTACTTGCGGAGCAATGAAATTCTACCGAATTCACCGGCGAAACCGAAGCTCCGATGAGCGCAACTAGCAGACTACCACAAATGACGTCACTGTTTACGACGGCGATTGGCAGTGGTGTTAGTTCTCCTGCATTTGTTAACATACGCGCGTCGTACGTGCTCTAATCGCAAACGAAAGTTGTACGAACACGAAGCGAGGTCGATCGATGGTTGATACAACGAGGCTCATTCTGGGACGTCTCGGAAGAGTATGCAGTTTCGCTCTCGCGAATTTCGGTCTCGGCTTCGCCCGGCGAAATTGATCAGTTTTCATTATTTGCTAATAATTGCCAGCGGCTGCTTTTTGCGAAATCTGAAAGCGGCAACAGGCTCTTCGCAGGATGGGCTGCTACTTCCCCGTTTGAGCCGACCGCATACATCCACTAATTAAAAAAGTTAGCTTAATTTCTTCAATTACAGTCGTAATTGATGCCTCTACTTATCTTAAGATGCCTGTCACTACAGAAAAGGTAATTATGAAGGCAGCTTGAAAATATTTCGTTTTCTTTACTTTTGAGGATTTTCGGACACATTCCCTGAAGCGCCCCGTATGTCACGCGCGTTCTCCCACCACCTACGATTCTTTTAACGTGCACAAAGAAATATTACTATCTCTGAAGTGCCGACTATGTCACTGCTCTGTTGTGGAAAAAGTAAAAAATCACGCCATATCCACGAAGAGAATGATGATGAGTGGGCGAAGCTCGATCGTTTTCATCCATGGCAGAAAGAGAATGTGTGGTCTGGAACGCGCTTATACTTCATGGTCATCAGCGTCGTCGTCATCGTTATCACGTGTAGTGGGTACATTCCACTATACTGGAACGCGCTTATACTTCATCGTTATCACGTGTAGTGGGTACATTCCACTATACTGCGTCATCGTCATCGTTATCACGTGTAGTGGGTACATTCCACTATACTTGGAACGCGCTTATACTTCATCGTTATCACGTGTAGTGGGTACATTCCACTATACTGCGTCATCGTCATCGTTATCACGTGTAGTGGGTACATTCCACTATACTGCGTCATCGTCATCGTTATCACGTGTAGTGGGTACATTCCACTATACTGGAACGCGCTTATACTTCATCGTTATCACGTGTAGTGGGTACATTCCACCCCTATACTGCGTCATCGTCATCGTTATCACGTGTAGTGGGTACATTCCACTATACTGGAACGCGCTTATACTTCATCGTTATCACGTGTAGTGGGTACATACCACTATACTGCGTCATCGTCATCTTCATCACGTGGAGTGGGTACATTCCACTATACGTGGCTACCTACCTACTACTACTACTACTACTACTACTACTACTACTACTACAGAGGAGGGACAGACCCACACCCTAAGGAGCTTCGCCCCTAAATGCAAAGTAATTGGGGGGATCAATATCTGGGTGACAGATAGAAATATCCGACATAGACTACAAGCTGATCGTTCAAGAAAATGGACACCTCCTAATAAGGCAGATTTCCGTACAGGGGGTCGTATATGAGCGTTTCCAATAGCGGCTACTCGTCCGCCCGTCTCTTTTGATAGCGTTCTGTTGGGATAACTAGATGATCGCCGAGTTGATATGGCCAATCACAAACGACATTCCGCGCAAAAGAAGTGCAATTACACAGGCCAATACGTTGAGCGTCTTTCGCAAGTTTTTCTGGAAACAGCCCCGCTGTCACGGTTTGCAGTGCGACGAACCACAATAAGCAAGAGACACATTTCTATGATTGATTACACTGGTGCCGTGGTAGGTTAAAGGCAAATGTGTTGCGCTACTATAACCTCGAGGAGGCAGATTTGATTCCCGGCCGCGGCGTCCGAACTTCGACTGGGCACAAATGCAAAATCGTCCGCATGCTTAGATTTAGGCGTTCGTTGAAGAACCCAAGGGAGTCGAAATTAACGCGAAGCATTGCGGCGTTTGACTCTTATGCACCAGGGGCGTAGCCAGAAATTTTTTTCGGGGGGTGGGGGGGTGGAGGGGGGGGTTCAACCATTTTCCTTCATGTATGTTCGTATGTGGGTTTGTATGTGTGCGTGTATATATACACATGCAAAACTGAAAAATTTCGGGGGGGTGTGGGTGGAGGGGTTTAAACCAAAGGCTTAGATTTACGTCCACGTTAAAGAAACGCACATGGTCAAAATAAATTCGGACTTTCCCACAGGCGACGGGCCTCGTAATCTTATCTTCGTTCTGGCTCGTAACGCCCCAGAATTCATTCGCCAGTGTCGCACACTACATACATTTTCATCATGCGAGATACGGCGGTCTGGCAACCAGCACGTGTCAAGTAAATCCCCCGCTCTGGCTTTGCGAGCCAGCGCGGTACGGCTTGAGCGTGTTGTCACGGCGTGCTGTAAAACGAAGCTGTAAGATGATGCATGCCAAATAGTAGTGTCTGCTCATACACCGTACTTGGAGAAGCACATGCGTAGTCCTTATGCATGTGCTTTAATAGCATTAATAGCAGAAAGTGGAAGCTCTTGGCAGCGGAAACAGGCGAGGTGCATAACGAACCGCTCTGTGCGAGTTTTTGCGAACTATTTTTACTGCACTGCTGCTTAAATTCTGCGAAGAGCAGCGATGTCTGTGGATTTTCAGCGTGAATTGGAAAAATCTTCTGTCTCAATCACTGGCGCAGGTATACGCAGACATAAGAGCACTAGTGTTCGGACATTCCGTTGTAACCCCCAAAACATCTAAACACCCATCGTTTTAATAAATGCGTCAGCCACCGGTATCGTTATCACACATTTGCATTGGGCCTCCCGTATGAGGCCGGCGATGTGGCTAAAAGCAGAGATCACTGCATTTGGCAAACCAGTATGGCACGTAAGCTCGCTGCTTCAGCACCAACACTTTGTTCCGTAACATAGTAATACCGCTTAAAAAAGAAAGTGACGGTTATTGGACAGGACACAATTTCTGCTCAATGGGTAAGTACATTGTAGAGATAACGTGCTGAGCGCGCACACACGCACGCGCACACACGCACGCACGCACGCACGCACGCACGCACGCAAGCACGTGCTTATCGCTATTCGGCTTGTGTTGTGATCTTGCTGCTACCGTACGATATAAAACGATTTTATTCGTTTTGCGAAAACTGCATCGTTGGTGTATCTAAACGTAACGTAACTTGCCATACTCAGTAAAGTAAACAGAATAATTTATTCCGCAACAAAACGGCAAATGTGTACAGGTACATAACTGATCTCTGAGCCTTACTGTATAGCACCAAAGGAGTACTGCAAGAATCGTGGTGGATGTTCCGATGTTCCGTCCACCTAACCATCAGTAGCAGTTCCGGCTATGTAGTGCTACCTGTCGCAGAATCGCTTACGAAGACGTCGCTTCACGCTATGAAGTAGACCGTCGGCACGAGCAGTGCAGCTTTCCATCAGTTAAAACACCGCTAATACAGAGTCTTAGTTTGGCGTTTTTACGCTCCGCTCAACAGCTAAGCGGAGCGGGAATGCGAGTGCGCATGCGCCTTCCGCTACGGCCGTAAGCGGGTTAGCGGAGCGAGACCCACGCTCCGCTTACGGGCTGCCTAAGCGGAGCGCGGAGCGTCGCTGCCGTTTTCGCAATCGGAAGGGGGGATATTCCAGGGGTGCTATCGCGGAACGATTCCATTCCTTTTTCTATTCTTTTCGCCGCCATTAGCCGTCTGTGATTGGTCGAAGCGTCTGTCCATCAAGCAGCCGTAAAAGAGCCTGACGTCAAGATGACGTTACCACAGAACGGGAGCCGGCGTCGCGCGTTCCCGCCCACTGCTGACGTAAGCTTCGACGTCACGCGGAAAAGAATTGGAATAGAAAAAGGAATGGTTCCGCGATAGCACCCCTGGAACGCAACCTGGCTGGCTTTCGGGTGGCTATTATCAAGTCAGTGCTTGCTTCTCTGCAAAGAAAATATACACCGTCAACATATTTAAAGCGCACTTCTAAATACGTCGTGAACAAATAAATTCATACAATCTCATTTGGGTTTGTAAATGCGACTAAACGTTTTTCTCTTTTTCTTTAGCGACGCTGAACATCACCAGAGGGCGCCGTAACTGCTAAGGAGCCGCTACGCTAGTCCCGCTGCCGACAACGCACAACTAAAACGAGAAAATCATCCGCCGCTCCCGCTGCGGCTTAGCGGGCCAACCCGGAGCGGAGCGGGCCGTAAAAACGACAAACTAAAACTCTCTAATAGCGGCATGACGATGGTAAAAAAATAAAAAAAAAGAAAAAGAAAAGAACGCTTGATAGCAAGCTAAGCAAGCATTCGACTCGCATGTGTGGGCTGCCTTTCGGCAACAGGCAGGATGCACGAAGAGGTGCTTTGGCGACCGCGTTGGCGGCACTCCAGCGGCGGCGTGGCAAGAGCGGACCGGAAACATTGGTCCAACATATCGCAGTGGGACACGCACTACCGCACTCACCGTCTGAACTAACTGAGCGTGCCCACTGATTGTACTATCGGCCACGCGCTGTGGTCATCACACTTCAATTGTCGATAATGGTATGACCACTAAATAGTCATTCATGCACCCAACCACAGGCGGAACCACAATGCCGGAGAGAAACGCAAAGAAAAAAGAATCTGGTTTAGGGAACTTAGCTCGAACTACGTAAGATATGTGAACCAATCTGTAGCAGCGGGAAACGAGTCAAATCAGACATTAGAACTGGTGCAGCAATGACAGACTAACTCTGGCCCAGGCGGGGTGCACACCATACGCACTTCCTACAGCCGCCTCTAGGGGTGGTATTTTGAGACGATCACTTCCGCCGACACTATCTCGTTCGCGAGATTTCACGAGACTATAGCGCCGGAAGCGTTCGGCCGTCTACGGGCCACAGCGGTTTGACGCTGTGCCAACCGTGCTAAAACGGCGGTACGGAAACGTCGTCGCTCGGGGTGTGTTCCATTTCCAGCCAGCATCGTATACAGCCTACGCTGACAGCTTAGAAGACAGAATCGAACCAGAGTCGTTCGAGTAACGGCACGCGTCTGGATGACGTCTATGCGACGTGACGCCACTTCACGACAGGAGAAATGTGAGGAAAACAAACAGAATTGTGACTTCTTTCCCTTATTCCGCTTTCTGATCTACGAAAAACTGAACGTGGCTTACATTAAGCGCGTAAGAAAGCGTCTACTTGCGGCCAGACGACCGTACCGGCGAGATCCAATCGCTCCGCTTAGCCGCCATCTTGTTTAGACAGCAAAGCAGCCTGCATCGTATTTGTCGCCGATGCTATCGTTGCCAAACTGTCAATTTCGCCAGTTACGGGATAAGTGGAATTAAGATGGCCGCTGTCCGCTTGTTGTCTATTTTCGCATCTACGGCGAATATGGAGATATAGATAAAACATTCCGGCAGATCCCACGGGAATCGGTTTCATGCGAAGCAGTCAGTGCTGCTTATGCTGCAATTTTTTTTTTTTTTGGCTTTGAGCTAAGCGTTACGAGGTGGATCGACGTGTTTGTGTAAATGCTGCAGCTGTGTGCACACCGTGGGCTTACTCGTTTAAACGGTAGCTTATGGCCAGACGTAACGTCAGCACACACGTTCACCCGCCACGGTGGTCTAGTGGTTAAGGTGCTCGACTGCTGACCCGCATGACGCGGGATCGAATCCAGGCCATGGCATTTCGATAGCGGTGAAATGCCCGAGGCCAGCGTACTTAAATTTAGGCGAACCTTGAAGAACACCAGATGGTCAACATTTTCGGAGCCCTCCACCACGGCGTCCCACATAATGATATCGTGATTTCGGAGCGTAAAACCTAAAAAACAGAAATGTTATTTTTATTAGCACTCACGTTAGAGCACAGACGGGAGTTTAATGGAAACGAAGTGTTCTGGCTAGAATCATGTGGTTTTTATTCGGTGCATTAGTCGGGATTTTTCACTCTGCGACAGCACCACCGACGCAGACACCGGATTTTCTGTGACACGGGTTGCTAATGCTCTCGCGTAAAAAATTCCATTGTCTGTTCTCGCCGTTCTGGGTTAATATAGAGTTTTGTTTTTGTCAATACAGATTTTTAATAAAAATTCTATGACACTCAGGCTCCTGTCGTTTTCGCACCCGAGCTCTATGTCGAAGCGGAAATACTTTGCCGCAGCTCAAATGACATTGACGTGACTAATTAACAAGAACTCGTTATTCAACATTTTAAAAATTGACTAGTTGACAATTGACAGTTGTTTATATTAAAGAGTTGTAGCGCGTGCCAATTTATGGCATACCCATTTTTTTTGGAAATCCCGAAAGTTGCACATAATTCGAGATATTCATCATGAAATTTTAAGGGCGATATCGAAAGTAACCGCGCACACCACGCAGCAAACGCGGCGCCTCTCTTACGTCAGACTGGTATATACCTGGGACAAGGCAGTGGCGAAATTTCAATCATGGCGCGCCGAAGCAGAATATGCTCGGTAAAATCGGCAAGTATTCTGAAATACACAAGTAGACAGCTTATTCCTTGAGTGCGATGTGTGGCGCTTATCTGTTTCTTTATTAATCTATAAACGGGAGCGAAAAACTGATTTAGCCTGTCTGCATGGAGCAGCGCCGCAGTGACTACCCCCCGAGTTTTATGCTTCACAAAGAAATAAAGGGTTTTGATATTAACGCGACAGCGTTTAAGAGCTCGTTTCGCAGAAATTTCGGTGTCGGCGTCGTTGGTTGTGAGCGAAAAATCATCATCTTGTCCGTGACCGAAAAATCGAGAACGATGCAAATAAAATAAATAATAAAAATTTCCGGGTCCGAGTGAGGATCGAACGCCGCCTGCATGGCAAGCAGGTGTTCTACCACACAGCCATGCCTCTGCTTAGAAATACACTGAAAATAACTTCCTCTGCTTGGAAATGCAGTGAAAATAACTTTCATGCTTCGCAAACGCAAGCGTCCTTTATATAGGCGTCCCAATATAACATGTACTATCCCGGTAATATTGCGTTGTACAAGCGTAAATTGCCATCGGGCGTCAGAACATGTGACTATCATAACGACTTCGTAGTTTAAAGCCGGCCACCCATTACAAAAGGCCCACAGCTTACTGATGCGTATTCCCTTAACATCACGCAGTGGGTGCTTAGCAAGTATGCACTAAGTGCTTGAAGTACGCACTCGGGACAGGATATCGCTATCACGTTCAACTCTTAAAGGCGAAGCTTAAGGTTCCCCCAATTTTTTCGGTTGTATTGCGCACAGTTCGAAAGAAACATACGCACAAACGCCAGTCTTTATCTTGACCTTTCCTTGTGTCCTCCCCTCTATAAAGTACTTTTAGTCTGACGGTACTACAAAATAAAAATTACATTTAATTATCACAAAAGCCATCAGCTAGCACCACCACAATGACTATTATTATTATTATTATTATTATTATTATTATTATTATTATTATTATTATTATTATTATTACTGCTACAGCTTGTGCTGCTTCCACAGCTACCATCGCCAACAAGTAATGGTGGCGAAAAACAAACAAGCAAACAGCGATTCTACAGTATAGTTCAACTTACCTTTATGTCTTGCTCTTGAAATGTTTCATAGTACGACGCACGTACATTCAACACACAAGCGAAGGGCCTACGTTCAGTGCATGACAGCTAATTTTAATATCGATAACTCCGTAGAAACGACGCACAATGGAAAATATGAGTTCACCGTTATGCTATCAGCGTTTTGTCCCAATCACAATAAAAAATACACGGTCACATAGCTCGCACAATGATGAAAGTCGTTCTGGACAAATGCACTCACACATTAAAATGAGTTTCCCAATCCTGCAGCAACACGTAGAGTGGCAGAATCCTCGGATGATGAGCATCAGTTTTAATAAAAATAACTTCCAGATGCAGACGTTTGGTACGCGAGACCAGATGGTCGCGCGTATGAAGCGTCTGCATAATCAACATATTAAGAGCTAGTGGGCGTATTCCGGCGTATATCAAACTGTCCAAGCATGCAAGGATGGAGATCGCGTTTAGAGTTTTACTACGCAGACCTCAGCCTACCACCACTTTCGGGCTCTTTGTCTCGCACTGTTTTTGGGATTGCATTGGTCTTCGAGAGAGTGGCTGGGAACATTTAATTAACACAAATTCCGCCGTTCATTTTGCAGGGATGCTATACAGCCCACCGTCACCGTATCCTCCTGTCACAAAGACTTTTCAACAAGGTCTAAGATCTAGGGCAATACTTCCACCCAAAGCGCTTCAATTTCCTGAGTAAGAAGAGCAGTTTTTTTTTTATTAGGAAGGCACACACAACAAAACTTTCTCTCCTACAAACCACACGCATACAAGAAACGGTTCTCGTTCACTGCTGTACACGTCACACTGCGTGGCGATGTGACGTACGTCTCCGATTGATGACACTGTCTCAATAACCATGCCAACAGTGCACAAAGAATTGACGGGCGCCGTGACATTCCCGACCTTCGTTTATTGCGCACTGTTCCTTTCAAAGCGTTCACGTGAAAAAAAAAAGTTGGAAATTCGTGACGCGAAAGCCCCTGATAAATCCATCGTATCGGGATCATCTATGGTTGGTGGTGCCTGCGGCCCTGTGAGATAGTTTCCTGAGGTGGTGGCCGCCGGTGTACGAGTTCGGAAGACTTCAGAAGGCCGAGCATGGCGTCGGAGCGATTGGCCAGCTTGGCCGTCTGCGTGGTGACGAGCTGCGCTAGGTTCTCTAGCTCGACCGTGTTGCGGTTACTAATGTCGATGATCGCCTGCTGGGCACGCAAGATTCGTTCCTGCGTGTCACTGGTGGCTACTTCGGTGTCGGTGTCCGAACCCCCCTGTGCGGCCGCCCTGGCTGCACTTGTTGGAGCTGGCGCCCAGCTTGTTCACCAAGCCTTCCAGAATGGTCAGCTTCGTCTCCAGCCGGAGGCCCAAGAGCTTCAGGTCTAGCAGGTCTTGAGATCTGCGCACGAGCAAATGTTTTATTGTATTATTGTCACACACAGCGCGTACTATGGTTTGTTGCCGCGCTACTGCATGGTTCGTATGGCTGTACGCAATGCAATGGCTAAAAGGCAGTCACATTCGATTGCTGCGGCAATGTCGCGGGTTCACTTTCAGGCAGCGGAGCCCTTATTTCAAGGATGACAGTATGTCAAATGCCCGTGTCGTGTTTAAGATTGCTTAGGCGGAAGTTAAAGAAATCCAGATGAACAAAATTACCTCGGAGCCTGCCAAACGGCCTTTCTAACATATAGCAGCAAGCACCTTCGGAACGGAAAACCCTCCAAATGAAAGGGTCCAGGAAAAGAACGTAGGCTGCTCTGCGATAGCCAGTCGGCAAATGTCTATGTTTGTAAATGGATGGACTCCTCCTTTCTGACGTCTGAGCATTTCAGTATGAACCAACAACGTACATTTGTTCTCCAATTCCTGCATATAAATGATCTTGAAGAGTGTGTTCTCTTTGGGATATGCACAGTGGCCCCCACTTTCAGTAAGCACAATTTTCATGCAGAGCTTCTCCCTTTCCGCTGCTACCACTTAATGAAAGGAATCCCACTGATCGTGGAAAAACGCACTCTTCTTCACAAGAGTTACAACGGGTGTGACCATGATTGACATTCTCCTGGTGTTTCTTTTGCGGAGATTGAGCGTCGATGCAGTTTACGCTGGAGTGGTCCGAGTTTTCTACAGCACCAGCTCACATCTATAAGAAGCGCGTGTTTTGATCGCATAGTGTAATAAATAAATAAATAAAAATTAGCAGTGGCTTAGCTCGGCTATGCCATGATATATACGTAGCGTGAGCTACGGACGGACAGATGGACGGACGGACGGACGGACGGACGGACGGACGGACGGACGGACGGACGGACAGATGTACGAACGGACGCACGGACGGACGGACGGACGGACAAGCGAGCGAGCTCACGCGAGTCAAGCGCCAGCCCACTAGTGACACGTCACTCCAGGAGCTTCCAGGTCTTCTTCGGCGCGCCAGCTGTGCGCCGTGTGACGTCACTGCTCCTCGGGCATGCGCAGCACGGCTATCGATAAGCCACGCGAAACTGCTCAACCTCGACCAGTGTAGCTTACGCTACAAAAAATTGTACACATCGAATATGCAGTTATCTTTCCTAGTTTTAGCACTTGTGTTTAAGATACGTTTTAGAATAAAACGTCCAGCTATAGGCTGCACCCTTTCAGTGCAACAGCATAGTCCATGCTCAACCACGAACAACTGAAGCGCGCGGGATATCGGCACGCAGTGCATGTAAAAAGCGCATAGGCAGCAACATCAGCCTGGGCCCAGCGCTAGATTACCGCCTAAAAGGTCAGTCGCGTGCAGAGGCCCCAAGCGCTCGTGAGTTGCGTGCCAGGACTCTGTCCATTTGTTTCCAGGTGTTCGAAATTTATTTTCATCGAACAGCGCAAAACACGCGAGGTTTTCGTCCGCGCGGAGGAAGCTGTGGCGTGCGTGGCAGCCACTCGAGGCGCGCAGGTGTTCGTCAAAACGGACCTGCAAGTGGCTCCACTTCTTTCCAAATGCATGTTCGCGCGAGTTAATGATGGCGGAGTCTCCTATGCGACCGTGCAGAACCATGTGCGCGTTCGTCTTTAACAGTTGTCTGGCCTATTTCTTTTACATATCGAAAAAGTATTGACGAACTGAACATCAGTCTAATTTCTGAAGTGTTCCATTAATCGCCTGCTGAGCAAAACTTCAGCTAGAAGTCTCTAAATACAGTTTTTACCCTTTGGGTAGTCTTTTTTTTTTTTTTTTTTTTTTTTTTTTTTTTTTTTTTTTTTTTTTTGTCTCACAGCAATAATCGTCATTCGGCTTGCTTGCGTTTCCATTCTTGAAAACTTTGCGCTCACCACTTACCTATCAAGAATGCTATGTCACGGTGATAGCACGCACACCATTCGTGACCTGAAAGTATACTGCCTAGCACGCGGCGTTAAAGCAAGGAAAGGCACGCAATACAGATGACGATTATCGTTATGGGACAAAAAGACGCGGCCGAAGGACGCCACTGTTGTTGCGGTGACTTCGAAAAACGCCGTAAATAGGCGTTGCTGATGTGCAAATGGTATTGAGTTTCTTTACAGCATCTTATTTTAAGCACTCCCTTAATTAAGCGCTATTGTTGAAACACTGGACAACGTCGCCGCACAAAATATAATGAAAGGGTATTTCAATGTGACCACCCCTGCAGAGCCGTAAGCACGGTTAAGTCGAACGCTCCGCCGCGTGGCCTTGGCTGACGCCAGCGCCGCCAAAGCGTTGGACACTGTATGCTTGCAGCAGCTAACGATAGATATAGCGAGGGTTGATTTAAATGGTCAATTTCTGTTTCTCTTCTGCCTGACTGGCGGGTCGAAAAGACTCACTTGCCAGGTCGGTTTTTCGCCACGTTTCGCTCGTGGCTGCGTTCTCACGCGCGCCCATGAAATGTGTTGCTGTATGTTTATCTCAGCAATGAACCATTGCGTCCGACAGCTCACGCACCTTTCTAGTTTTTAAATCACAGCTAAGTTTATTGCTGACTATGCCCACTGCAGGGCGAGGCCTCTCCCACATTTCGCCAATCAACCCGGTACTGTACTTACAGCGCCCACGTTATCCCCGCAAACTTCTTGATCGCATCTGCCAACCTAACTTTCTGCCTCCACCTCCCGCGCTTGCCTTCTCCTGGAATCCAGTCTGCTGTTCTTAATGACCAGAGGTTATATTGGGCTTCGCGCTACATGCCCTTGCCTTGACCATTTCTTCTTGATTTCGACTAAGATGTCCTTAACACCCGTTTGTTCCCATTATAGGTGTCTCTTAAGGTTACACCTATAATTTTCCTTTCCATGGTTCGCTGCGTCGTCCTCAATTTAACTTTGACCCTCTTAGTAACCGTAGGTAAGTACCGGGTAAGAGATAAGAAATTATTTTTATAACGTGCTCTGAAAACATTCGATGAGTCCGCAAATATCAAACGAAAGTTGAAGTAAACGTCGTCATTTAATGAGCATTTCATCAGAAGGTTTGCATTCGTGATCCTAATACGGCAAGTCAAGTGGAATGTCATTAAGCAAGAAAAAACTCACTAACTATCCCATCGTCTCCATACTGTCTGAATGTTCGCGCCGTCGGCAGCGCTAATGGGTCGTAGTCTCTCTTCTTCGTATAAATATCTGCAGTTTAGCTGAAAGAACGGCGGGAGCCAACGTCCTTCCGTCACTTCGCTGGCACGGAACATCTATAAAGGAGACATGCACCGTTATAGCGAAGACCTGTCAAGTCTGCAACACACCGGAGATGCTGCGCTCAGTGTTTGTGGACGCAACGGGTGACGCGAATGCGTGCTCGAGGATAGCTAGCGACGTAGGAGACAACGCACGCACAGCAAACACTAATTTCCTTCAGACAAGGAACGCTGTTCAAACGTCAGACGAGTTTGGAGGTTATTACGCAGTCACTGAAAAGTCGCATTCCGCGAGCGCGATGCGGAGATGCGTTGAATGGATTCCCTTGAAACGCTTGAGGGGCGCGCCTGACGCGTTTTCCTTGTCCACCGTAACCTTGGTCATCGGCGACGCGATCGGGCGATTCTCGGTAGCGCGATCCTTTCTCGGTCATGTCGCAAGCCCCGTGGGAGCCGAGGCAACAAGCGGCTCAGCGTCACGCCTACGGGCGAACCATCAACGCGGTGTTAGATTCGAGATGCGATCATTCGCTCCCGCTCAAAGCTGCTGTCTACATCAGTTGGCCTTGTTTTTGTAACGCAGTAGTGTGGTTATTTACTGAACAGGACAGAAAGAGTGTCATTAACGACAAAGAATAATACGAGAATGCCATTTTGGAACGTTCCCACGCATCTCTGACCTTCTTGTAATATGTACACTGTTATATACATTATTTAGTGTAGGGGCAGAGAAGTAAGGTTGAACGCAAACAAGGTGTCAAAAGAAAAAAAAAAAGCACACAGTTAGGGGGCTCGGCCATTATCGAGGACGAATTCTTTTCGTTTGCAGAAACTCATCCATGAACCTTGGCTGATATTTCACTGGCTAGACCAGCGCCGGAACGTACAACTCTCTAGCGTACAAATCACTTCATCAACTCAGTCTCGGTGACCGCGTTCCCAGTTCGACGTTCCATGTTCAATGATTTTTCATAACTTCGAGCTTCCATCTTCCCTTGAACTTCTACCTTGCTTCGACTTCCATAAAGTTCTTCCTCAAGAACAATCATATCATTGGCACAAATTATATATTTGCTGTCATGATAGCGAGGTACCACTTTTCTTTTTTTAATCGGTCAAACAGTTTGAGTGGCGGCCTTAATGTACAGTTTTGTGGATACGGGCCCTTGGGCACAATTAACAAAACTTCGTTTATAGGAGATATCTGCCACTGGCCGATCGCATTCGCTAAGGATAAGTCCAACATCACGACTGGCTGGCCCCATGCTGTTATCAACAGTTCTGTAGTAAGAATAATTGTTTATGAAAGTGTGTCTAATATAGGCAGACTTCAGACATCTTTCCGTTCGCATGTCCTCTTTGTCATTGGACGGCCGCGTTCGTGTGGCTAACGTTATTAATAGCTGTCATCGGATCTGTTGAAGAGGCATATTGTAATTGAAAAGTATTTTTTGGTAAATAAAAGCCCAGGTCTGTTATAAGATATTTTTAATCTATATATTTCCTCACCTGCACAAGGTTTTCAGAATCGATCAGCATTTGTTAGCTATCACAACCTTATCGTACACACACAAAAGGAAAGCCAGCAGACGTTGCTGGCCGTGTACCGCTTCATCTGCCTCTTACCGCAAATTAATTCTTCTCACGCTGGGCTAAGCCTTAAAAAGCGCAAAAAATAAAAATAAAAAGTCTAATAGTGTGACATTCCTACTTCACAGGCCAGATCTCCTATGTATATAATTTATTCAGCGCGAAGAAATGATGAGGTATCGTGACAATAATATTAAATAAGCTTAATACAGCCCTGAAAAAATATTTTTTTAAGGACCTTCCCTTCTGTTTTCCGGCTCATACAAAAATGTGACTCGCTCCGAAATCCTCGCAGAAAAGTTGGTCCTGCGTCAACCGTATACTTAAGGGTGAGCCCACTAACAAAAATTCAGAGAAACGGTATTCGAGAAAAGACGAGTTTGTTGCGCATGTTGAATTCGTTATCGATTTCTTTGGTGTGTCCGTTTTCGTAGTCTAGCACACATACGGGTCGCAGTGCCAAATCTGCGAATTGAGCTAGCAGCGATACGACATTCCTGAGACACGGGAGCAACTTTGATCACATCCCTAGTAGCACCAAATGTTGCCACAACGTTGAAGCAACTTTATGAATGTTGCGGCAGCGTTGTGTCACCATTTGGTGCCACTAAGAATGGGGTTTTATTATTGGGGACCTGAAGGATCAGTACGTGGCCCGTTTCACAGTGCATTTTGAGTCTACTAGAACGACGTGGCTATACATGCAACTTGTTCGGCAGTGGAGCGTCATAACGAAAAAGATACCGCGGTGGTTCTTGGTCAAATTGGTAGGCAGGTTATGTTTTTTAACCTCACTGAAGCGTGCTTTTGTAAGGAATTGCACGTCATATGTCGTGTATACAGGGGCAAATATTTGACGCTGCCGATTGTCTCGCTTTCGTCTAAGGAAACATTTTCCTGTCACCGTCTAACAACTCGGAAACATAGATTACGGAAGGCTGGCTGCTATACCACTCAAAAGGTCATAACGCCTGCCTGCTCAAAAGAAGGAACTTGCAGAATAATGACAGAGGAGACTAAAGGAGGGAACAAGATGACAAAAAAAAGGAAAGGTGCAGTAGTGAGCTGGACACTTTGCTACCTCCAACACTGGAGGTAGCCACGTACCTCTAACCAGGGGCGTAGGCAGAATTTTTTTTCGGGGGGGGGGGGGGGGGGGGCATCTTTGATCTGACGTGGGTGCCGGGCAGGCAGATGTGGTCGAGCGACATTTTGTGCTCTGTATGCTATGGCAAAAAAAAAAAAAGGGGGGGGGGGGGGGGGCACGGGCCCGGTGTGCCACCTCCTGGCTACGCCACTGCCTCCAACACTGTAACGGAAACATTCATGCTCTAAGTGCTCAAGCACGACAATCAAATGTTCGGCGTACGGCCCGTAAACGACTCCAGCACGGTATACCTATAAGTTTCATGTTCTCGAGAAGGAGGGACAAAAATGTAAAGCGTAAACGGTATCAGCAGCTTTATTGGCATATGTGTTAGCTTTATCATTATGTTCCGCGTGAGACTTTCAGAATAAAGCCCTGGACAGTTCAAAGAGCGCCATCTAAATGTAGCAGCGTGTGCAAAGCGTTCTGCTGCATTATAAACGGCGTATTAATAAATCACCGTGAAATTTTTAGACGCGAAACAAGAAAACGGGGGCCACACGGAGAGCAGTGCTTGCTTTGCGTCTCATCCGCCACACTACCCCGTCTCGTCCATGCCAAACAACGTCAAGAGGCGGCTCGAGCAGCCTCGGTTTGAGCGGCTGGAGGGACCACTTTTCTTCATCTGCGAACGGCGCTCTTCAAGGACGCCGACACGAACCCTTATGAAGCATTCTGCAACAGCTGTAGGGTGCTTTTTTTCTTTTTATTTTTCTTTGCGTCTCCACCTTCAAGGTTTACCAGAGTTAATATGCATAAGATGGATGTAACGGGCGTAAACGGGAGCAGCGTATCGAAGACCGGGAGCACCGTTGGCCCAGGCGTTCTTGGGGCGATCCACCGCGGCGCCACAGTTGGCGAGGCGCGGCGAAAGCGCGGTGCGTACTGACAATACCGGCGTTCTGACAATCAGCGTCAGCGTGACGAACGCGCTGGCATGATTGAGTCAATTGAAGGAAAGAGCTCTCATGGGACGTCGCCGCCGGAATACGCACTCGGCGTCCTTGCGTGTTGCCCCGGCGCCGCCGAGAGCGGTGCCTCAGGGAAAGTGGAAAGCCCGCTCGGCTGGCCTTTCCGAGCGCCCATCGGCTCAATGCCGCCTCGGATGGATGCGATGCGCGATAAACACTGTCAATTTGGGCAGAATACGCGGCCTCTGCTTTGCCTTCGCGAACGCGTGCGTGCGTAAACTCACGCGCGTGGTCAGAAAGCCCGTCTTCGGTGAATTCCGCGCGGTCTCTAGGTGCGAGGGAATCGCGTCTACTCTCCCCCACTTTATCCCCCCTCCCCCCACAACTCGCACGACAAGTTAGTAAAGACGCTTGACGCTATGTTTAGACGATGCCCATAACGGTCGCTCTTGCGCAACCGAGAGATGCTCTTTATGGTAACCGCGAGATTTGCGAGCACGGGTGTCGTGCGCGACACCTGACGCATCTCGTGGCAGATTCTCCTCTGTGTTTAGACTATTCGCGCTGTTTTCGCACAGCCGTCATATACCGGCGATTGTAAAAGCGCTTTTCCTGAGAATCAGTGCTTGGGTTGCAATATTGAAGCAATAGTTCTGACTTCGGTAGAAATCCCCAATGCAAAATAAATAAAACGATATTTCTACAAAGGCGAGCCGATGTTGCGGTCATCCCCTGATAATCGATGCTGATTATTTCCGACCCAAAATCAGCGCCAGGGTTTCCCGTGCGTTCAGAGGGGGGGATGCTAGTGCGATATAGTACCACGGTGCAGGCGACCACTCAAGTTACGTGCAGCATACTCTTAATCAGTACTGGGTCTCAGCGGTATCTAGGGGAGTGTGAATATTCAAAGGTTTCGAATATCGTCATAAATAGTGTCCCCTTTGATTCGAGCTGCGAATCAAGTAACCGCTATTCGCATAGGCGTGCGCGGGTTCCCCTTCAGGGGGGGGGGGGGGGCGAAGGTTCGTCGGAGCGCCCCCCCTCCCTATTAGGTCAATGTATGGGGCAGACTTTGCGCCCCCCCCCTCCCTATTAAGTCTATGTATGAGGCAGACTTTGCGCCCCCCCTTAGGTGAATGGGGGGGGCGGCCGCCCCCTCTGCCCCCCCCTCGTGCGCACACCTATGGCTATTCGAGTATACCAATATTTTTTCGAATACGTGAAATGTCAATTGCAGCCAAATAAACACGAAGTTGGCCCAAAATTACGATAAATTT
This sequence comes from Rhipicephalus appendiculatus, assembly GCA_030522465.1. Taxonomy (NCBI): domain Eukaryota; kingdom Metazoa; phylum Arthropoda; class Arachnida; order Ixodida; family Ixodidae; genus Rhipicephalus; species Rhipicephalus appendiculatus. The sequence goes on along the minus strand of JALIZH010032925.1, from coordinate 3,263,650 downwards.
CAGCCCAGCGAAATTGTCGTCGTTGTTGTTGCTTTTGTTGCTAAGTGCCATCGAGCCACTAGCGACTCCATGAGCAGAAGAACGCCAGTGAGGCATATCTGGTACAAGCTCTTTAAGCTCGCTAAGACCACATTACCACATAACCGCATAATACCACATAAGCATCTTGTGCACGGGCGACTTCGTTTCCTCTTGCCCTCCGATTTGTCTAGCATTCCATTTTCGCTTCCTGTTTGGTCACGTCGTGCGAGCCGGCAGCCCGCACGACATGACCAAACAAGTGCTAGGACCTCTGCTTCGAAAGAGGTTTTTGAAAGAGCCTGTAAAACCGTGACCACGGGCAACACACAGAAACACCGTACTCAACGATAAACTTCGTGCGTGTTGTCCGTTTTCGAATTAGATGCACTGGAAACAAAGGCCTCGAATCATTGCAGGATACGCGCGTCGCCTATGTGCGGATGAGAGGAGGCTACATGCTTTCCGAGCTAAATAAATAAGTAAATAAATAAATAAATAAATAAATAAATAAATAAATAAATAAATAAATAAATAAATAAGCGATCGGTGCTTTTCGCCGATCGTTCCACCGACAGCGACAAGAGCTTTCTTTCATTTGCCGTATGGTGAAGAAAAATTATAGGCGTAACTCTAAGAGAGAGGAAGACAGCAAAGAGGTTCACAGAACAAACCGTGGTGGCCAATGTCCTTGTAAATATTAATAGAAAGAACAAAAGTGGAATTAGACAGGTCATGTCATGAGAAGGACCGATAACCGATGATCAGTTAGAGCGCCGGAATCAATTGCGTAGCCGGGGCGGGGGGGGGGGGGGGTCAACCCCCTTCTTAACATTCTTTAAATTTCAAGGGGGGGTTGACCCTTATATTTTAATGGGGTGACGGGTCCACCCCCCACCCCCCTTAAAATTTTTTTAAATTTGAAGTGGGTGGGGGGTGGACGATGATGGCGAAAAGTTCTGTAGAGGTTTACTGCCTCCCCCTGTATCTTCTTTGACCTGCGCTTAATTGGGCATTCCGCCACAGGTGAAAGCTGGTGCCGATTGGACGAAGGAGCTACTAACGATCACAATCGTCTTGCATTGAAACGCACGAAATGGTAGAGGTAGGCGAAATGGTAGAGGCCCGTGTACTGTGCGATGTCAGTGCACGTTAAAGAACTAGTACTCCACTACGGCGTCTCTCATAATCATATCGTGGTTTTGGGACGTTAAACCCCCCCATATCACCTTAGAAGGAACAATCTCACCCTTCCCGCGTTATTGCCTCCGCCACAAAAATGTGAGTTTGTGGTGTTGGATGTCTCTGTGACATGAAGGGGCACGTCTATAGTTCGTTACAGATAGCAACGTCCTACTTGGAACGTGAAATACAACATAACCGGAGTAAAACGTACGTTCTCCCAAGTGTCCGGTCTACGCAATTAGCGGTCGTCTTCCGCGCCGTAATCCCTTATTTATCCGCAAATCCGCAAACGACGTGTCGTGAAATGAGGGACGCGATATAACTCAGATACACTTTGATTTTTGCCACTTGGCACTCTTCATTGTGTGTTAACAGTGGAGCACCTTTCGGCGTCCCTGCCATGCCAAGCCCTGCCGGTTGACAAGCTTGGGAACCAGCCCGCGCCCACGACTTCAACGGCAAAATCGGTGACTTAGTTCTTAATTGGGCTGCCGCCATCGGCTGCGCTCGGTGTGAATTCACATCGAGCGCAGGTGCTCATGTCCCTTAACGACTGGATGAGCGAAGTGATGTTGAATAAGTACGAATAAGTTTGAAAACTCGGGCCCCCGATGGAGCGGAAAAAAAAAAAAAACACTGCAAGCCTAATTTCTATGGATTAATATACGCGTAAGACATACAGTCGCTCTTACGCAGAAGTGCACAATGTATGGTGGGTTTTCAAGCGAGTAGATGTGTACTTTCATTGGGAGTCGTACAAGCAAAGCACCTAATGTTTGGGGGGCGGTATACCGTCTGTACATTTAAAACGAGAGTACGAAATAACTCTGAAGGTGTACGAGGTTTGGGCATTTGGGTACGTAATGTCGCTTGTGGACGCAGTTTTCAGGACCCTTTAGTTACAAGACGTGGAATCATTGTAGCTTCTAACGTTATAAAGATGTGGTATAGTGGCCGTCACGGTGAGCCCTGCGATCTTTAATAGCTATAGTTTAATACAGATATAAACAACACGAAAAATGACAAAATTTGTACGCTTGAGCAGTTCGCAGGAATAGGCAGCGGTCAATAGCAAGAACGCTATTGAGAACATATAGTGACTGCTACTAACCAATGGTAAGCAGCTCTTATGAACAAAAGCTTTCGTAAATTCTAGCCTACAAAGATTTTGTTCATAAGAACGGTTCTTGAATGGTCAATGCTTGCTTTTATAAACGGCTCTATAGCGAACGAATTTCATTGTGAGTACTGCATGGTTCAAAAGCCCTTTCCGGAGAGTGGCATTCCACGCAGTCCAAAGCTATAGAAATATACTGAGTAGGCATTCGCTCGCACACCTTTTCTCCCTCCACCCTTGTTTTGTTCCCCTCCTTATTCTCCACTACTTCAAATGTTGGTATCGTATGGCCGCGCGGCGGACAAAAAAGAAAACACGGTGATCACGTTTGCATGGTACCAGCTTGCAACAAGTCGTTGCCTCCATTGCAACGTCCGCTCGCACCCCCTGTGTAAATACGTGCAGTCACAAGTGGTTCCCTTGAAATTTCACACGAGCGCGAGTCCCGAAACACGAGAGATAGGAAATAAGATGAAGCGCTCACAGTTGATGGTCATCGATGGCGTACGCCTCCCGGACAAGTCCCACGGCCACCGCAAAGCAGGCGGCGAGGCACCAGTGCATCGTCCGCGGTACAACAGCCATGCCGGTCGACTCGGTGAGAGTTCTCGCTTCTCGAGCGCGTATACAACAGCACCTGAGGGCGGCTGCCGGGCGTTCTGCGCAGATGGGCTCGTGCCTCCTGGCCGAAGGGGGGATACGCGGCCGGCGAGGGGGGGGCAGGCGAGATTTAATCGGCGGCCGAGGCGCCTCACCCGCCACCCCGCAAGCGATGAGGGTGGGGGGGAGGGATTTCCCCCTTGCGGCGACGTCCTTGGGACGGCGTTCTGCTGGCGCTCACTGCGAGAGGACTGGCCGAACGACTTTCCTTTCTCTTCTTGCCACAATCGGTAGCGATGATGCGCGAAGCGACGACGGCGGCTCTCGGTGGAACGCATGGGCCTGACCAGGCTGCACGGGCAACAACACGCAAAACAAAGAGATGCAGCGAAAAAGAATGAAAAGGGAAGCGCAGACACAATAGCTGTCTAGATCCGGGTCTTCTGCCGGGAAAATACTGGGCACTTCGTCAATGCGACCGAAAGGCCGTCAGTCTGTCTCGACTCTGCAGCTTTGCTTATCTAGATGCGAAACGGAATCCCGCTGTGACGATCATTTCTCGGGAGACGTGCTTAGCAGGAAGCATGGAAGTAAATAATGGCACTTAAACGAGAGTCTCGAGCTGGATGTGTCGTTGAAGATACACTGTTCATCGCCGCCAGGAAGACATGTCTCCCGGCTTATTTGTGTACACAAGTCGCAAACTGAAAACAGTCATTTTTTTCTTGAATTTGGTCCTCTGTCTCGAGCACGCCTATGTTGCTGCTAAAGTTGAAATGTAATAGACGGATGGAATCGCTGTAGTCCATAAGTGTTTTCATGCTGAAAGAGAGCGAGAGAATAATATTAATTTCTGGGGCTTTACGTGCCACAACCACGGGACAAGCCTTCGAGGAGGGCTCCAGATAACTTAAACCACTTTGCGCATAGAAAACCTATGAATCATCCTCATTCTATACCGCCTGGGGTTCTTTAGCGTGCACTGACAGTGCACGACGGCATCTAGCATTGTGTTTCCATCGAAACGCGACTTCCGCGGCAGGAATCGAACCCGCTTCCTTCGGGTCAGCATCCGAGCACCGCAACCACTCTTTGTAGGCTGCCGCAGTCGGCGCACGCACAGATAATATACATAAATATAATTTAGTTCTTTGTTTATTCTACGTGCCGTTTTGAGTCTGGCTGCATTCCTTAATGTTTACGGATGTCGTACGTGCCCTCCGTCTACGCAGCCCATACGTGCCATGCGGGAAATCGACGGACGCGGCATACTTGCCTTAAGGCGTTACAGGAAGCAAACAAAGAATAAATCACTTGCTCATCTCATCCTTCCAATGCTCTAGCGCACGTAACACTGACTTATTAGCGATTTTCTTATCGTGTTTTTCGTCTTCTCCGCCAAGTCGGAGAGCTGAAACTTTTCTGAACGACCCATAGATATATCTGTCGCAGCAGGGGACCAAGGAAGGGGCTTCGCTGCGTCGAGGGAAGCTTTTTGTCACACCCCAGGGCCAACGGATAGAAACAACGCCGTATCTGAGCCACGGCAAACGACGTTCCTTAGATTACCGACAGTGATGGATGGGCTCGTGGCAGCGGAAATTCTGGTTTTCTCCGAACCTAGACGAACGCCGAGCCAGTGATTACTTGTTGTTTGTTGGGTTGGAGCGAGACACTTCGCTGAAACTTTCGGCTGCTGAACGATGTACATGGACAGGACTGAATGCTAATTTACCTGCCTCCTTACACTAACTTTTAACGAAAGGAGACGCAGAGAGAGAGAGAGAGAGATTATTTAAAGAAAGGCGAGAGGTCAGCCAGAACGAGTTTGTCATTTATAGTTTCAGGAAGCGATATACACAACGAGAGGGAAGATAGTCACACACGATATGGTAGTGACATCGGTCTTTAACGCGCTTGGTATATGGAAGGCGAAGAAACCAAGCGCAGCAACCGTGGCCACAAAAATCCAGTGCGTTATGTCACTTAGTTATCAGCTGCGAGATATTCCTGCAAGCATAACCAGTCAAACACCTCGAAGTTATTTATAACTGAACTCTTAAATGACGCCGCCCGTTTATTGATTATCACGTCTCAAAGCAAACAAAAAAAAAAAAAAGAAAAGAAAAAAAAAGTGCGCGCTGAGGCCATTTTCCGCAAGGCGAGGAACCTTAGGTTAAGTCTGAGATGATGAAATGTGATGGCATACAAGATGTACGCGGGTGTATGCTAGCGTCTGGTATTAGATATTTTGGCTGCGTTCTATTCGCCGGTGTGCTTGCGTAAGTAGCTTCGCTAGTTATCTTAGAACGAGAGGCATTACGTTTGCGCTTAAAACTTTTATAATTTTCCAACTTATGTTACTGTATTGTACCTGGAAACGTGAATCCTATTGCTCCTACGCCAATTTCACCTTGTGACGGCAGATTTTCTTCTAGAAATATGAATAACCTTTAGCTACCTTCTACAAGTTCGTCTCTAGAGTGGAACGCTCTCGTGTGTGTGTGTCCGTGTTTTGTTCTTATTTATTTTTTATCTCTATCCCTTTTTAATCCCATATTCCCCCCACACCAGTGCAGGGTAGCGTACCAGATCCTAGCATCTGGTTGACCTCCCCGCCTTCCTCTTTTCTCTGTCTCTCTCTTTAATGTTCATTGGCTCAAATTTCAAGTGCTCCAAGTTATATTTGTAAAATATTACTCGGTTCACTGAATGTACCAATTCGCGATGTGTGTCCCATGAATACGTATTCTGAATCCCTAGAAATATTGTTTGATGAAGATTTTAGAAGCCACGAGCGAAACTATTGCCCTACGGCATCATAAACGGTTTATTACAAGGTCGTCTCAAATCAAATCCAATCAAATCAAATCAAATCTTTATTTCCACCGTGTAGATACAGATGGAGGACAACGGAAAAAAAAGGCTGCCTAGAGGCGGCTTGACTAGTCCGCAGCCCAACGTAATGGATGGCGTGTGGCCAACAGCAAAGAAAAACAGTCAATTAACAAGCGAGAACATATGATTAGTGCAGAATAAAATACACAATGGCCTGAAAAAAAAAAAAGGATACAGCAATACAAAAATACAACGCTAGGAGGAATGAAACTAATTCTAGAGGCATTATCAACAAACGTTGTCATTACCACCGACGATTCGTGATTCGCAAAAAGAAAAAAAAAATGAAGAAAAAAAGGGCTTTTTCATTGGAATATTTTGCCCTGCGTTAAGCTGGTTACGGTTGGTCCACTACGGTTGTTTAATTTTGTGTGTACTTTTCTCGTTGTGTCTATTGGCATATATTGAACGCTACGACTACGCGAATTAAGTTCTTCAACTGCAATAGCTGCTGGTGTTACCGACACACTATCGGTGTGCTCTTCGCTTTCTGCACATTCGTCCACGCTAAGGCATTGTAGTTCCTGCCTATCTACGATGCGTTTATTTAATTTTGGTACGCCGTCATAAAGCTCTGTTTTTAATGCAATTGCTCATTCCCTGGAGCCGCTTTGCGGATCAGTATTTCTCCTTCTTGCACTGACGGCGCAAAGTACGGCGGGCAGATTACGGATGCAGTCATTTACGAAATCATTATCATACCCAGTACTCGGTGCTTCTCGAAATTAAAAACAACCTGTTATTTCCTTGACATAGCGAATATCGCAACACAAGGATGACTAAGATCTCCGTAATAGCATTAAGCTACCGTTCATTTCCTAGCTTATCTTTTACTTGCACCCGTGTGGTGTGGTGCCCATTCCTCTCCGTTCTTTTTGTAATCAGGTGTAAGCGATTCATCACTTCTTTCTGTCTTGTCACCGCTTCTCTGCATGCAAGAAAGAGCATTTCAGGAACTTGGCCTGGGCTTCGCAGAACCTGGCAATATCCAATCCTTCGAGGCCTCTATACTCTGAGATTCAGACACAAATATATTAGCTCCATTGCCGAAAGGTTTTTGAGAACACCAACCGATTGTTTTTTTTTTGTTATTTTATGTTACATCTCTTTTATAACTGTTGTACATACTATTGAATGCACTCTTGAAATCTTACTGCGCGCTTAGTCTATAGCCGTCTTGACAATTTAAAATTGATCGTTTAATATTTATTTAATTTATGAATACCTTGCCGGATTAGAAGTTACCATTACAAAACTTGGAATAACCTACCAATCACTTCGCCAATAACCCATAGTCGGTACGAATCACTTGCTCGATGGGCAACAGAAGGGACGGGAGCGCCACAACTGGCATTTTTATTGTGCACTGGGTCACCGTGGATTGCTCTTAGATGAAAAGACACGCTCGATTGCACGAGCATCCCTTGGTGGCCCTGTTGTTTCAATACTGCCGGCTTTAGCTTACGTCGCTGTGGCTAAGTGCAGAAATTTCGAAATACATCGAGATTTATAAAAATCTAAGCTCATAGTATCTTCTGACTTCAATCATATGAACTTTCCCAGGAATAATTATTGGTGTCTCTCAAAAAACAATGAGAAGATTCCCTTACAAAAACTGTGCTGCCGTGTTTTGCCTCTTAAAGTAGTTCTACACAGATGTCGTCAAGAATCACAGAGAGCTGAGCTAGTTGGTAGGTATTCATGGTAAAGAGAGAGGGCGCGCGCAGAACAGGAGGTGCAAAAAATGCAGAAAGAAAAAGGGAGAGTTCATAGCATTTTTTAAACGAGCCGAGTTCATAGCAATTTTTAAACAATCGTTTCCGTTATTAGGAATATTCTTATGCATTAAAACATACTATACCACAGGAAACTATACTCTGCTATTCTCGCTCTTAGGAACTTTACAGCCGCGACCGCCACGGGCATGCCCAGCACACACCGTGCAATGGCCGCAGCCGCCGCGTTTGTACGTAAAGTTTATTGCTTAAGAACCATTGCCTGAAATAACAAATATCTGTTGTGCTACTTAAGTACCCATCGCGATTACCATCATTTCCAAAGTACACTTCCCTTTCTCATGTAGCAGCGCGCCGCCAAAGTGGCATTCTGAGGGCGTAAGTGCACTCGCTCATAATGAAAATTTGCCACTGTGACCGGCGTATTACAAGTGCATCAATTTAACAAACTAAATACGTGCGATTCCTTGGGGTCACGCTGGACTCCAGGATAAATTGGTGACGTACTGCAGACACTACAAACACAGCCCTTTTACCACGTGTAAGCAACCTTCGGCGGTTGGCAAATACAAGCTGAGGAAGTCATTCATCATGATGACAAAGTTGCATATGGCCATAATTTGCAAGTGCGTGCTCTTCCAATTGCCCCTGATTTCCCCATAACAGAACGGCCGGAAACACTTAATAGTCAAGGCCTCAGAGTTGCCCTGAGAGTGCCTCAAGCAGAGATGAGCGTAAGGGTCCTCCATGAATCTCGGCTGCCACCGAGATTCATGGAGTCTTCTGGCCTCTCAACGGCTGCTTATGCAGCTATGTCCACTAAATGAATTGTGCCCAGGACAGGCATTCCTCAGTCGCCAACGGCGACGCGCGAAATCACGAGCCCGCGGAACTTTTCTTCGTGTTTGCCTAGTATTTCCCAAACAAGGACAGCGACTTCCACTTAAACCACTTTGGTCATATGAGGATCTGGACAGCCTGCTGATCATTCCTAGGATGCACAGCAAGCGATTTACACCTATAGCAGAAACACGTTTTTTTTCTTTTTTTTGGCGCTTGAATACCTTGAAGAAAGGTGTGACCACCATCTGAAAGTTTTCACCGACGGGTGGGTCGATATAAAGCGCGGAGCAAGCGCTACAGCGTTTGCGATTTCGTTGCTCAAGGTGTCCTTAGGCGGCACGACTCGACTACAGTATGTGAAATCGTCTACAGTAAGTCTTTCGTCTACAGTATGTGAAATCATGGTAATTGAGGCAGCCTTACGCAAACTAGTCTTGTAGGATGCAACAAATCGTATTACTGTGGGACAGCAAGCATGTAGCTTTACAGCAAAGAGTTATTTTGGAGAAGTGCACACAAAGATCTTTGCATATTTTCAAAGATCTAGGCAACATGGGGCTCACTATATAGTTCTTCAAAGGCTTCCGCCACATATGGGGATATAGCGGGCAATAAGGCGGCTGACAGAGTTGCTTGGAATGCCTTAGAGCTCAGGTCAACAACAACAAAAAAAAAGTACGTAGTTTCCGCTAGGTCGCGCAAGGCCAAAGCACAGCGAATCTGGTCGATCTCATGATTTCCTAGAGTATATCATGGTTGAACTTGGCTGCTTCAAGGTTAGAACGTCGTGGTCACGGGCTGGGCGTCGCTCGTACTCGGCTTCCCGGATGACTGAGTCCTGGAGCTGCATCCCATTCTTGTACGTGGCTGGCATATTCGGGATCATAACTTCGTCGACGCCTCTTGTTCTCGAGAGCTCTGGCTGAGTATTCGGGATCGGCTTGTCGTTGCCGTTGTCTCTCCCGCATAACAGCGAGTCTTGCTTCGCGAAACGCGGCCTCCTCATCGGGAGTACGTACCTTCTTATGGCGACCCCTGGCAGCAACTGTCTCAAAACGGCGCGATTTTTTTTTTTTTTTACTTAGCTCGGGCGCGGTCGCTGCGCAGTTGTTGCCCGGCGCATGCACTGCTCGACATGACGTCACTCCAGTTGGCACGTGGCGATGTTCGACTTGGCACGGGTGCTCCGGCGCGGTCGGCACGCAGCTGCTACCCCGGCGCACACGCGGCTTGACGTGGCGTCACACCAGCTGTGCGAGGCGAGCGGTTGCTTGGAAACGGCGCATCGAGGTTTTTTCGAGATAGGGTCGGTCACATTACGGCTAGCTTAAATAGCTTCGCTGTTAAAATGCTCCTAGGGACCCGCAACGTCTTTTAAGACAAGCCGTGATCAGACATTTTCAACCTTTATAGTTGCCACCTAACCAGCCCCGCCAGCCCTGTGTGACAAAATGGCTAAGCAGGGCTACATCGCATCCACGTGGGTTTAGCACGTACACCAGCGTGGCTCTACAAGATGAGGCTTGCCGCGACGCTCTTATATGCGGCTTGAAAGGCCTATGGTGATATTTAGCATTATATATTGAACTGAAGCGATGGTTGTTTGAAGCACTCAAGCGTTTAAGGCTCTCAACACACCGCAGTGAACAATTTGGTTTTTTCTGCATCGTCACTGGACATTCAGAAAGGAGCTGTCTCGACTGCTCTTGAGCTCTTTAAACGGTACAGTCCCAGCCTGTGGATTGGTAGGGAGTGACGCTGATCACAGGGCGTTGTGTCGTGGGGTAGGGGGCGCAGCGCAGCGCCGTGCGCCGGATGGCTCACGGGCCGCCGACATGTGAGCTGTTCGGTCGCGCTGCGCCCGCCTTCTTCTTCGCATGCCCGCGCTGCACTTATAAGTGATGACCATATTTCCTACATATTCTGAAAGGAGACAACCGTGCAACTTGCAAGGCTAGATCCGCCGGCAGCTAACGTTCTCCTCCTCCTAGCCGTGTTCACCCCAGTGGTAGCCGGTCTTCGGGAATTCGGCTTGTCAGCTGTGCCTCTTTCTGGTCTTCTGTTGGCGACTGTTAAGGTTTGTCTGTGAATTCTTGTTGCATTCCCTAACCGCACGGTAGAGGGCGTTCGGCAACTTGCAAAATTGGCAGTCGCTTGAATATGTTCCGGGATACATTACATGTAGCAGAGTGCTGTGAAGGTAAGTGCCCACATGACGGCTTTTTTCTCTGTTTAGCTTGCAGTGCATGCGGTGCTCTGTATTCGCGTCTGCTCTTCTTATAATGTTCCAGAATATCACTGTAATTCCACTGTATACAATTCCTATGTGCTCTTTTGTTTTGCATCTAATTTAGTAAAAACAATTTAAGACCGGCCGCCTGCTTCTTGGCCACCTTTGTAGTGGGTACCCACTTTGCAGTGGGTGTAAGCAATTGATGAGGTGCAAGAACATCATGACCTCTCAACCAGCGTCGGCAGCGACGGAAATCAAGGCCGCGGTGGACCTCTCCAAGCAGGCTGCCGACGAAGAAGCCAAGAGACAGTTCGCAAATGCGTACCGGATCTACCGCAAGACGGTGGAAGCCTACCTCAGTGCTACTCTTGCGGTGCGAACCATGTGCGCTCCGTACATTGATAGGATACTGCGACTGAAAGATCACGCGCGAGACATTGACCAAGATGTGCTGTGTGCGGGCATACCCGAAATGAGTTGCCTTCACCAGCTGTCTCTGCTGGGCTTGCTTCTGCCCCCCTGGTGTCTACCGGCAGTGACGGTGAGTGCCAAGAGGAGGATCTGCTACACGAACGACATCGTAGGCATTGACTCAGTGAAGAACAAGCTCGCCCAGATTCTCATGAATCCCAAGGCGAGAGGAGCATCCGTTATACTCCTCTACGGACCCCACGGAAGTGGCAAAAGCTTTATAGCCCGCGCAATTGCGTCCAAGTACCCGGACAAGTCAGTCTTCATCGTCAACATTGAAGCATTAATGGCCGCCACGCTTCAGCACGAGGGTATCAAGTTAGCAAGCTCGATTATCATGAATTTTAGGAAGCTCGATTGTGCCATTTTGGTGCTAGAGGACCTTGATCGCCTCTATTCGCACAGGGTAGAAGGAATAGGACGAGAGATTGATGCCATGAGAAAAGAAATATTAGCCTACATGCAGGAAGTGAAGGAAAAGCGAGAATTTCGTGAGGTAATAGTCGCCACTGCGAGAAAACCGTGGCGCTTGGAAAAGAGCATGCTGGAGACATTTCAGACAAAGATCTGGCTCCCTCCGCCGTCGTTTAATGAGCGTGTTGCGATCATCACGCGCGAGTTGGGAAAAGTCAGGTGTCCTTCATTCACGGAGAGCGATATTCACGACCTGGCATCGCGAACCGAACGCTACTCGTGCTACCAAGTCATGAGCATTCTGCGATTGGCTTTGGCTCGCAATTTCGAAAAACTGGAGTCCATAAGGCTTAAGGAAGATGCCGAGAGAGTCGACCACGTAACGAAGGACGACATTCTGGTTCTTTCCGACATACTTCGTCCAGACATGAGCGAAGATGACTTGGCCAAGTATCGCGACTTCACGTCCGTATCCACCAGTGTCCCGATGCGGGCCTCGTCGGCTCTGTCTGCCACCAGTTTGCAAGCGGGCGTTCCTTCTTCAAGCGCCATGCTTCAAGCGCCAGCTGTCAGGGCTGCTGAGAGCGGCAGCGGAAGCGCCCTTATCGACAGCCGCGTTAGCGCTTCCGTAAGCAGCGCTTCCAAAGCTGCTACGGACATTCGCGGTGAAAACAGTGCTCGGAGCTCAGTGCCGGGCCACACCGACACGGCCCCCGAATTTTCCGGATCTCGAGGAAAGGACCGGATGTCTGCTCACGAGATCCCTGAGCGGCATCACAGGCATTAAACCACGTTTTGTGTTTATGAATTTCCGCCCATTCTTGGAATATAACTCATCGAAACTAAATTGCATGAAGAGCACAAATTGAGGCAAAACCGCAGCGTCAGTTTCTTCTTGTTTCCGTTTATCATATGCCTTCGGTTTAAAGAAACACACACACACACACACACACACACACACACACACACACACACACACACACACACACACACACACACACACACACACACACATATATATATATATATATATATATATATATATATATATATATATATATATATATATATATACGACACAAAGAAAAATAAATCAGTAGAAAAAAATTCAGAAGCCCATGATTGGGGCTTCGAACCAGCGACCCCTCGTTCCACAGTGCGATGCACTAGAAAACTCAACCCCGCGCCAGTGCATGTGCAGGCGTATTAACGGCGAGTAACTTATATACACCATTTACCGCTGGCGGTACGCAGATCTCGGAGGAGCTGGAGTGTGTTTTCATTACGCAACGCTCCTACAGTTTCTTTCAATTTAAAACTGCCCTTGAGACGGGCACGAAAAAGTGGCCCCGTTTCTGTACCCACTCGTGATGCAGAAAAAAAAAAAAAAACAGAAAAAAAAAAAACACCGGGCACACCTTGCGTCAGACGCCCCCGCGTGGCAGGAGACACAGAGGGGTCACTCCATGCGCCGCATTTTAAAAGAAAAAGAAATATCTAAGAGCGTCGAGTTCTTCATTGTCGACACTTGCAGCGCGTTGCTGAAACACAAAGGCGCAACAACTGTGATAGCTGTTAGTTCCCGCTTGTCCTGTGTATACTTGTGCGTTCTTTTCGAACGTCCTTCTTTGTGCTTCAGAGGCGCGCTGCAAGTATCGAGCTGCCTCTCGTTCTTCGTGTGACGTTCCAATTTCTTGCTATCGCATACATTGCTTCGCCCTTTCGGCGAAACTGTGACTTTTTTCTTTTTGAGAAGATGTTAGACCAGTGTTGGAGTAGGCCAATATTGTTTGGTTTCCGTATAGAAAGGAACTTATGGTAAGAATTGAAGGGGTGAACAGGAAGGCAGTAAGGTTAATTTATAATATTAATACAAGCTAACGGATTCTCTTATTGAATTACTAAATAAAGCTGGCTTTATTAACACTAAAAAGCCGGGGGAAAATAGCGAGACTGAAGTTTTTGTTTCAATTAATTCATTGTGACATAAACATCGACTCGTCAAGACTAATCTATTTCAGTCGTTCTAGGTCAACATGCTACAGACACTCTCAAGCACTTACTGAATGCACTTATAACTCAAATTGCTTTAAATATTCATATTTACCGCTAACTACAAGAGTATAGAACCGACTGAGTCCACCTGTTACTAACACTTGATGTTTAAATGTCTTCCTAGATATCTTTTTTTTCTCTTCTTGTTAGCTGTATCCATGTGTTTCAATAACCAGATTGCCTAATTGGCGCACCTTACCATTATAATTGTTGTAATTAGTAGTTTTCTCATAATTTGTATTGTAGTCGTGCCATGCACACTGCTGCTACTGGTTTTCATGTATTAATTGCTTATTCTTTTGCATTGTACAACTGAACCTGAAGTGCACTAGAGTAGCCACTACGAAGTTCTTCATCACTGAGGTTTAATTATTAGTCGCGAATATATTTGTAACTCGACGAGTACTGTAGTGTAATAGCACGGAAACAAAACGAAGGACAGGAAGGGACACGCACAAGCGCGTCCCGTCCTGTTTTTTGTTTTGTTTTGTTTCCGCGCTGTTACATTACAGATCATGAATTACCAACTAGCCCGATCCGCCACCCTTCGACAAGTACTTCCCTCATAATCAAAATGTCAATAAGGCATAGGTAGGCATGTTCAAATGACACCTAACTGCGCAACTTTTCACAAAGTATTAATTGCATGATTAAAATGCGGCGCTACAGTTACTGGGACAAAATAAGTTAGGGAGGACACAAGTTACAAAGTTCCACTTCGTAACGTGTGTCCTCCCTAACTTCTTTTGTCCCAGTAACTGTAGCGCCGTATTTTAATAATGCAAAACCAACTAGCCCGAAACCTCGTTTTGCTGATTAATTACATGCTCATTTTTTATCGGTTACTAAAGAAAGCCCGCGAAGAGTGAAAAATGACAGGTCACTAAACAGAAGCGTGCATCAGCAATAGCAGCAGAGGCTATATTTGAAGAGAGGGTTAAGAACGGCAGCTAAATAGAAGCGGCTGTCTTGGTGGATACCCAAATAGATCCAACTTCTTTAATCACGTACCGCTCTAAATATGTCGATAAGAACCACCAAACTAGCGCGTAACCCACAATTACGCGCTATGAAAACAGCGAAACGCAGTGCGTGGTCAAGTGGTCAACCAAGCGTTCTGGCCACGCCAAAAAGCTGATCGTAGGGTCAAAACTCACCTTTAAGAGTAGAACGCGATAGCGTTATTGGGCCCCTTTCTCATCGCCTAGATTCGCTTAGCATGCTTCGCATCTCGGTGAACACACCAACCATGCTGTAAGGGAAGGAACGTCTGCGCGCGTGACATTGGCCCTTGTAAACTATGCAAGAGCGCCTACTGCAAGTACACTTGCGAAGTACCCACGGCGCAACGCCATAATTCACCATTTTGCGAAGTAGTGAAATGCCCATTACGCGTCTGCAACGTAATACGCGCACCTACGCAGATTCACACTTCCTTGTTACTGTGGCTGATGATGATGATGATGATGACGATCATCATCATCATCATCATTATTATTATTATTATTATTATTATTATTATTATTATTATTATTATTATTATTATTATTATTATTATTATTATTTTTGTGGTAATGGTGGTGGTGAATTCAGCCTGAGCCTTTTGGAATAGGTAGGCATCCTTAAACCATCCGCTCGTTGTGTAGTATTCATACTGTGTGAAGCCTGTGGCGCGATCTTGTACACGGTCTGTGAGAGATTGTTATATCGTGCAGCACGTAAGGATCGCACGTACTACGCTTAAAGGGGCCATGACACCCAAGTTTCGATCATAATCTGTGTTATGTGCATTAATTTTTGAGCATTCCCAAATAAGCCGGCGATATTTTTGCGCATTTAGTCGAGCACTTCATTTATAATTGTATATTTTTACAAAAACACGAGGGGCCTGAGAGTCGGGCAACACTGGCGCACTCGCGAGCCGTGACGTAACAAGAAGCTGGCTGTGCGAGCGTCTACATTCCGGCGAACGATATTTTTCCGTGGTCAGCAGCGCGTGCAATCGAGATATTTGAACTTTTATTCTGTTGGGCAATGAAATTGAACGATTTGCAGCGGCTGAAACTATCGTAAAAGACGACGACTCCGCTCCTTGCTGCACGTGACGTCACCGTGCCATGGCAAAATGGCGGTCGCCGGCGGTGGGCGAGATTTACAGCCGGCAGCTTCTAGGGCCTGTTTTGCACTGAAATATTCTTTTACGGCGCACTTTTCATATCTGCATAGGCATAATGGACCCTCTACTCCTAGTTTTCGCGGAAAACTACAAATTGTTGGGTGACCCTGTCATGGGCCCTTTAAACGGTCAGACGTGAGAACAGCAACCGGAAGAGATAGTGCTGTTGAAAACAGCACTATCACAAGACACTTTTTCAGTTTGTGGCAATGTTGTCGATCATTCTGGCGTCCGCTAGGCAAATAACGGTCAAAGAACGGACGGAGACACCGTTCCGCCCGATAGAACTGGATGTAGAACGGTCTCCGCGCAACTTGGATCGAAACGTAAGGGCTCGGACCGGACAACCAAATTCGACTGCTTTGTGTCTGGCTCATAAATCGGGGAAAAAAATGGAGCTCCCTTGGACTGCCATCAATAAGCATATTTGCTCCTATAGGGCTCACTCGGATTCAGGCTCACCAGATGTTTCCTCAACCTGGACTCACTCGGACTCATGTTGAATTGCAATGGCGGAGTCGGAGCATGTTTTCCTGCTCCTATTGGAGCAAGTGTGTTCCAATGGCAAAGTGAGGGCAGGAGTCAAGAATTCCAATTAGCGAGTCGAAGGGGATTCAGAGCGGGAGTCACTCCGTGGAGCACGAAAAGTTGCTCCGCTGAAATCGGCGGAGTGGACCGGAACTCGGCGTGACGTACTTCCGTTAACACGTTTGCCTGCTTGAGGGCGCCGCTGGTAGTCGCTTGTTTTGTTGGTACTAATGGCGGACGACATGGACCCGGTAGCGACAGCTCCGAGTCGGAAAAGTTCCCTGCACGAGCGTTTCATAGCGACGTTGAAACTACCGCGTACGAGCGGGAATTCGAGAGCCGGATGAAATAACTGTATACAAGGTATACTCTGGACAATTCGTAACTCGAAAGATAGACCTTCCGTTTCCGCCTTGCTCCAGCGGCGCGTGTTGTGTTCCCATCGCGGATCTGGAGGCGTTGCTCTACGCCAGAATCGAGTGCTCGCTCGCGGAGTCCGTCGGCTGCTCCGACTCTGCCATTGGAATTCAACATCAAACTCACGGCTCAATCTGAGTCTGAGTGAGCCTGAGTAAGTCGACTCAAGAGTGAGTTTGCCGAACTATGGTCTGGCTTAATCCAATCCCGCGCCGGTATAGTTTCCGAAAGTAAAAACCGGTGTAGCTTGCGAAAATTACCACCAGTGCCACCAGTGCCACCAGTTCCACCAGTGAGCGTCTCAAGGAATTGCGACACCGACTAGCGCCTGATCTAAACAATAACGCAAATAAATTGTTAAGGTCATCACGCTCTTCCTTTTCAAGCTTTGAGAAACAACGCTCCCAAATACTGATATTCAGTTACAATGGTTCAATACTTCTTCATGCTTTGAAAAGATTTCAGAACTCATAATGCGGTCCTCCAGTAGACGATCCAAACGCGACGTTTCCCCTTCGCTTGTTGGCGGCTTTCTGCCTTTCGTTCTCTCGTGACGTTGCGTTCCGTTCTACCATAGAACTCGGGCAAGGTCACGCCACTGGTGCGGTTCTACGCTTCCTCCACGCAACATTAAATCTGTTAACGTGACGCCTGTATAGGGTCCTTTCCAAAGCAGTTTCAAGCACTGGCGTGCGGTAGCGTAGCCATAAATGTTATTCAGGGGGGGGGGGGGGGGGTGTTCAACAATACCTATGTATGTTCATGTGGGCGTTTGTATGTGTTCGTGTACATATAAACATAAAAGATCGAAAAATTGGGAAGAGGGTCGAGCCCCCCCCCCCCCCCTCCTTCTGGTTACGACGGTGCTGGCGTGACTCTGCCGTAGAGGCCTTGACTGGCCCGCAGAATGCTTGGATTCGAATCCGGCTCAATCCAGATTTTTACTCATCGCATTCATCGAGATCATTCGCTCACGGACGACGCCGCCGCCGATGCCGACGACACCGGAATATATGCGACACGGGTGCCGTAACGTTATCGCGTTAAAACGCAGGCTACGATCAGAAAATGACCACTACTGGTCCCAACATAACGTTACATGTAGCGCAAGTGGCCTCAAAGTAGCGAGCAATTTAAGCTTGCAAAGTAGTGTAATTAAAGTCAGAAAGCCACATAAATACACCGTGATATAACAATAAGCAAGCTTTGAGAAGCGCAGCGAACTTAAAGGAGCACTGACATCAAATTTCAAAGTCGAGATGTATCCTTCATTCGATTGCTCGGTATGCATAGGTCGTCTTGGCCAAATTTGAATGCCGTCCGTCGCGTGGAAGTTATTTTATTTCGAGGGCAAACCAGGCAAACAGCATATGAACGCTCAACGGAAAACTGGATGCCCTGCGACATAGACACTAGTGCAACGTGTGAGGTGTGATAGAACACGTGATAGAATCACACTTATGACGTACGCTAGTGATACGCTATAGTAACAATGACGTCGACGGTCTGAGTGTGTTTCTTGTGGCGCCGACGCCCGGCGTGGTCTCAGTAGTGGCTCTTCTTGCTGTGTTGATCTGTGCGTGCGGTACATCGTGTCGCATCGACTGATTTGTCGTGCGCGAGTGCGATCATTCGGAGCGACACAGTACGTGCCAGGATGTCGGGGAACCGCTGCGTAGTGCGAACCTGCCCGTCGAGGCGCGGAAAAAGCGGAAAGTGCGTGTCCTTTCATGCATTTCCGAGCCTCGAACCTCAACGCAGCCAGTGGGTTGACTTCGTTCGGCGCGCCGTTGGACCGAGGGACTGGACGCCTGTGAACAGCAGCCGCATTTGCTCGCTTCACTTTGACGCGGGCTGCTACACCATGAATCCTGTGTTGGCGAAGCAGTTCGGTCTCTCGTTTGATACGAGGCCCAGTCTCCAGGCCGGGGCTATTCCCACCGTATACGTGTGCCCTACTGCAGCTGAAAGCAGTGATTCACTCGCCAAACGTCCGCGACATGAGGTGCGTAGTTGGTGTTCCTGTGCTCCGGCAGTACGGCCGAGGTTTATAAATACATTGCTTCTAACGCAGGATCGCGAGCCTGCCGCTCCTGAGCAGACGAAATGTCAGCGATGTCAGCTGGACGTGACGTCACCTTTTTTGTGGCAGCGGGATCAGCTGGGGAGCGGCCCCTGACGTGGCCGCGAGGTAGCGCTACCAGCACTACAATTTGGCGGGTTTTCCTCCCGTTTTGAATCGTCGTTCGATACCGGATATATTTATCAACATTACTGGTACTTATTCGTCCCTCCGCTGCATTTTGAGTCGAGAATCGTTACTTGGGGGTCGATAGCTACTCGCGGATGCAAAAAAAATCCACATGCGTAAATTTGATGTCAGGGCTCCTTTAAGCATTTGTTTGGGATCTACCCATTGACTAAAAATAATTTCGGATATAATAACGACATCCTTGTCCAAAGGTCAGCGTAACATTTTTTTTTATGATCCAACAACCTACTGCTGCCGTTCTACGCAGCAGAAGGTCATTACACTCGCACAGCAACAGCGCGGACAAGTATGTTCGTAGTCACTGGAAAGTCCGTTACGTGTGAGCAAACTGCAATGCATGCACAATGATCTTTACTGTGAGTTCTCCCCGTGTTGATATGCACCCCGAGAAGTCATTCATCACTGAAGGTTACCCTCCTCGTCCTGGTTGCGTTCCGGGGCTGCGGAGATGGGGGGTGGTGGCATGGGTGGCTCCACAGGTGACGGCACGGCTTCCTCCCCGGGTGGCGGCCATATTGAACTCTCTGATGTTGCAAGCAACGGAGTAGTACGGTGGGACGTAGTCCGATATGGGCAACCGAGGACCCTCGACGACACCATCTACGCACTGGGGCCAGAAACAGGAAATCAAAGCGCCCATGGCTCCTTTCTTGGTGGTGTCCAACGTACCAGATGTCCCGAAGCCGGCTTGGAGAAATGGTGCTGCTGGGGCGTCGATCTCGCCCAGCGAGTGAAGCCCGATGACAAGTTCGACAGCTAATTGAAGTTCACTTGTTCACACTGGTGATCCTCGACGCCTGTTGCCTAGCAAAGGGCTGGGCGCGAACGTGAAGTGCCTTGGGCGAAGAAACAGCAGCCACCTGTTGAAACGCCGAAGTTCGACAAACGTTCTTCTTCGTGGCACGTGCAGAAGCGCCACACTAAGAACACGTGCAGAGTCGACGACTTCTTCATCGTCGTCGTCACCAGGTTTTGATAGCCAAGAAAAGCGGCCCAACCGAAATGACAAAATAGAAGCAAATGAAGCGTTACTGCACATTTTTACAGTGTTTCAGCATTGTATGTGACAACTCTCTCTCACGGTGTAATGAGGTCATAATTTGTCAAATCAGCCAGAGTCGCTTCTTTAAGTAAACGTGGCTCCATCGAATAAAACAAGCGACGCCGATCTTCTTCTTTCACTACCAACGTCGCATTGCACGCGCACGCCTCTCCTCGCGCAAGGCGCTCGCGAACACCGCGTGCTCTGTGCAATGAAAAAAAAAAAAGCCTCACTTCTATGCCGTGGCCGAAGCGTGCCAGGGAATTAGCTCACGGCACACAGTGTTCCCAGCATGTTAGGAGAGGTAGATTTGTTTATCCGAGCACAAAGCTGCTCACGCTAAAGTCCCTAGATTTTTCCCTTTAAGAGGGAAAAATCTAGGGACTTTAGCTCACGCGTATTCCGGCTGTTTCACGTAACTTCAAGAAAACACAAATTATAGTATAATAATAATACATTTCAGGTAACGTTATGCATGTCATCGTTCGTAGTCGCATTGATATACTCAGACTAACTTTTGTAATCTCGATTACTTAGCTAAGCAGCTACGTCTAATTACTGAAAGTTTTATGCATTTGCTTTCAGCCGTATGGCGCGGTGCCTTACAAATTGATATAGACCATCCTCAGAAATACCAAATAAGGTTGTTTTGATTTTGTGTTGATTGATGCGAGTTCTTAGGAGCGAAGCTGCTTAGGCTCGCACGATGTCCGTTGTCGCCGTCGTCGTTGTAGGTCCCCGTCGGAACAGCTGCGGCGCCGCTCTGAAACCCTCTCTCGGCAAGCGTATCGATCAAGGTCATGACGTCGTGAGCAGAACCGTTCGTAGAGCGCACGCAGCGCGCATACCGACCGCGAACAGGTGTTGCGCTGCGGCGGGGCCGCTCCGAAACCCCTCTCCGAGCAAGCGCACGACGTAATGCGCAGAACCGTTCGCAGAGCGCACGCAGCGCGCATACCGACCGCGCGCAGGTGATGCGCCGGCGCCGCGCCGCTCGTACTAGAGCGCGCATACAAGCCGTGTACAGCGCGCTGCATTGCTCGCAAGCCGCTCGTACTTAGAACGTGCAGCACCAGCGCATCGATCAATGGCGCTACACTTAGTAAAATAAAATGACGTAGACTGGCTTCCAAGGAGCTTCGCTCCATCCTCAGCATTCACTTCGTGGATGTGCAGTAATTTTTATTTTATGTCGTCCTGAGGAAAGTTGACCGATACGAAAAATAATTACATCACCTGCCTCCTGTCTTCTTCACCATCCTCGTCTGGCCGTGCGCTGAAAGATTATCAGCCACGTCTTACCAACACGCCCAAATAGCCGTGTTATTAATCTGGAATCCCTCACTACGGCGGGCCTCATGATCACATCGTGGTTATGGCTCGTAAAACCCCAAAATTTATTTAAATAACTAAATGTAACGTTGAGCTTTAAAGGGTTGAAATGTTGAGGTCGTGAAAAGAACACTTTTTTACGGTCTTCTTTTTTGTAACGGAGTAGCTCCGCGGGACGTAGTCCGAGATGGGCAACCGAGGACCCTCGACGGCTTCCATTTACGCGCCAGGAAAAGGAAGTCAGCGCACCCATGGCTCTTTTCTGAATGGTGTTGAACGTACCAGAGGTCTCTAAGCCAGTGTGTAGAAATGACGTTGCCTGGACGTCGATCTCACCTTACGAATGAAGCCTAACGACAGATGTGAAAGTTGGTTCAACTTCACTTGTTCACACTGAAGTCAGTTCACACTGGTGATCCACAACGGCATTATCTAGCGCAGCTTTCGTTACTGGGCAGGGCTTTATCGTGAAGCGACTTTGGGCGGTCACAAGAAAACCACCAGTTGAAAAGCTGACGTTCGACAAACAATCGTCTTGGCGACTCGTGCAGGACCACGCGCGCGAACTTTGTCGTCGTCGTTGTCACTGTCGTCGAAGCCAGGTTTTAAGGACCGAGACAAGAGGCAAAGCGAAAATGACAAAATAACAGCTAATGAGAGTGTTCGATGTATTTTGCTGCGACATGCGTTCATAGTGCTTAAACTCGTAAGAAGTCTCTCTTGCGGTTTCGTAGGGCCATAACGTGTTAAAGGGGCCCTGCAACACTTTTTGAGCATGGTCAGAAAACGCTGCCGATCGGTAGTCGAGGCTCCCGAGAACACGCGAGCCAAATATTATAGCGCAGCACGCGGCCTGGAATCAAAGTCAGCTGAAAATCGCTTTCTCTTCTCTCGACAAATGACGCTACAGGCTCAAAATCACTGCGTCACAGCCATTGTATCAGCCATTGGCTTATTTGAGCATGGCGCGCTCGGTCGTTACTGGGGCCGCCGCGGGAGGCCGCGACTTGTCCACGCTTGCGTGCGCGATCGCACTGAAAAGCCGCGCATTCGAAGAACAAAAAAAGAGAAAAAGTGCTCAAGGTCACGAGGCGCGCGTGACGTATTTTCGTCCCCCCGTGCCATCCCTCCCTGCTTAGCTTACAGCGCTTTCGTCGGGACGAGAGAAGAGAGAATGCAATTGCAGCGTGCGACAAATCTTTGTAACTCCGCTCGTACTGGACAGATTCTAAATATTTTTTCGGCGGTGAATTCGTGAGGCAATAAGCTCCTTTTAGTGAATCCATTCCATGGCTACTTGGAAAAGTGCTTGCAGGGCCCCTTTAATTCAGTCACATTCAGTCCAATGTGGCGAAGAGAACAAACAGACTGATATCTGTTTTCTTTTCATTGCCAAGGCTGCATTGCACGTGCGCGCTTCCCCGTGTGTGGCACTGGCGGGCACTGCGTGCTCGGCGGATTTGGAAAGAAATTTGTCTTTCTCTGGTTTCTTTGTCGATGGGAGCCGTGTAGGCTGCGCGGCGCGGCAAATTCCGGCGTTTCGCTTCTCTTTACATTATAAAGCTTTGCGAAAGTGTGTTGACCGCGATGATCTCGTTTAGCATATGCTTATCGCACCACAATGTCACTGGAGACAAGGAATGTAGTGGAGCAACGTTTCGACAACGGAAACTTGCCTTCGTCTCCCGTGACCTTTATTATGCGTGAACCCATCATACATACGAACACAATCTGTTTGCCGGAACCGTTTGATTATTGACCGCGCAAGTGCACGCATATAGAGAACATGCTCTCTGTGCAAAGTTTAAATGCTTCCTCTTGTTACCATATCACGTGAGTGTTGTTTGCCACAAATGCATGATAGGCAACCAATGATAATAATTTGCAACGTGTAAACGTCCTATTAAAAAAAGTTACACCTGAGGCATCCACTTTTATGACAGGCGGACTGAGTGTGTTTACAGAGCTTCGGGCACGGCATAACGAAGTACACCATTTGCTTAGGGATGTTTGCTTCTTTATAGTATGGGACGCTGCTGGCGTCTACACCGACAACTCCCTTGCGATTAGCTTGCCACGCTCACGTTCACGAATTGCTTGCGAATAGCCATTCACTTGTATCGCGCACATAAACTAAGTGGCGGATACGTATCTTCTCAGCGAAAAGCTAGGACATTTGGTGACGGCCTTCGCGTCAATATACTGTCACACCCCGTGTAACTGCTTCTTTAATCTCCAAATTTAAGGTGGCCGAAATGCGGGAATACCCCAGCAATGTTCAGACGGTTACCGCCCTATATTGTTGCCCTGTTAAGCGGATATAAGCAGGAGTTCGGAGTTTTTTCTTCGACGCTTTAAGTTCGATGTAGTAAAATAAACAGCATTTCTACTCTATGACACGACATTTCGTTGCAATAGCGAATCGCCGCTATCCCAAAAGCGATAAAAAGCCATCATCGCACCTTTATTAGCTTCATGATGCAACACATAGGGAGAACTTAAATTTAAGATTATGCCCAACAAAGGACTGTTTAGGCTGCGAATATATCCTTCAACTCCAACCGTGCGGCTGCTTTTTTGTGTGTGTTTGTTTTGGAGCATTCATCAAATGAAGACATGTCTCCGGCTGACATTGCACATCTCCGGTGCCCCCTGCTCACATAATTTATTATTATTATTATTATTTTTTAACAGCGAAAGCGGTTATGAGATTGCAACAGCCGTTTTTGGTGCCGTATAGTTGTCCGCCTCCACCGCCGGTGTCCTTAACCGCTATCGCTCAGAATGAGAAAAAAACGAAATAGAAAAAAAAAATATCCAGGATCGCATGGGATTTGAACCCGGGCCCTGTGCGTGACAGTACAGTATTCTGCCACGGGGCCACTCCGGTGCAAAAATACCTTTACAGGCATCATGTCGAGCAAGGAATCGCGTTTGACATATATAATATAATATAATATAATATAATATAATATAATATAATATAATATAATATAATATAATATAATATAATATAATATAATATAATATAATATAATATAATATAATATAATAATTGTTGGGGTTTAACGTTCCAAAACCACGATATGATTATGAGAGACGCCGTAGTGGAGGGCTCCGGAAACGGGTTCGTTAACGTGCACAAATCTAAGCACACGGGCCTCAAACATATTCGCCTCCTATCTAAAATGTGGCCGCCACGGCCGTGATTCGATCCCGCGAACCTGTGGGTCAACAGTCGAGCCCCATAACCACTAGACCACCGTGGCGGGTAACATATATATTATAGCGAGGTAGAGAAGTGAAAATAACAACCAGGCGTCACACAATGCAAATTGTACAAAGAGTCTGTGGTTTCAAGCTTCCCACACACTAGAAAGTGCTCAAGCGTAATTCCTCGTCGTCATCAGCCACAGCATCAACAAAGTGCGCATGATGCCTTACAGGTGTGTAGCGGGTACCTCGCTTCTCCGCAGAATAACTAATGATGGCACGGGGGGAAGAGGGGGCTTCCTTACCTCACAAAAATTATGATTTATGGCGTAGTATATATAGATACTCTCCAATTGTTCTTGTATTAGTTGCCCCAAGATAGCTTACGACGGGCTCTACAAAGGCCGCGCTTCCGTTCTTCTCTGAGACTGTGCTGCGTCTTCCGCGCAGGCCTGTCGTTTTTTTTTTTCTTTTTTATTGTAATTGAGGTTTTCTTATTGAATATACTCCTCTATGTTGTCGACCATGATCGCTGTTGTCTTGCCGAATAGATCAGGTGTTAAGAGAGCAGGTGCGTTCAAAAGCGCATGCACGTGCACCGGTTCCGATTACGCCAACTACCGCAGCAACGAAATGGGTGAATAATAGTAAACCTGATCACTCTCTTTTGCATCGTATATGCCCTCCTCCTCACACTTTTTTTCCTTCGGATATGTAGCGCCTTCGTATGAACAGCGGTTCGCATTTCGACGTAGCTGGTGAATGGAGTAATGAAAAACGGCCATAGTTTCCAAGTTTCGCTTGAAAGCTGAGGTATTGATAGCGATAGCCGTGCAACAGACAAGTGCACAAAGTAAGGTACACAGTTTTAACGACAATATATGACAGTAAACATAAGCTGAATAAACACCCGCCGCGGTGGTCTAGTTGCTTCGGTGCTTGACTGATGACCCGAAGGTCGCAGGATCGAATTCGAGCCGCGGCGGCTGCATTTCGATGGAAGCGAAATTCTAGAGGCCCGTGCACTTATATTCAGGTGTGCGTCAAGGAACCCCAGCTGGTCGAAGCCCTCCGATAGGTCGTCATTCATAATCATATCGTGGTTTTGGGACGTAAAACCCCAACAATTATTATTAAAAATTGAATTAACGGTCGTGGTGCCCCGAGACACAGGCAAATATGAAAAGATCTCACTCAATCGCGCATGCTCGTAGTCACAACGCTGGCGTGATGAACAGCGCAGAGAGAAAGGAAAAAAAAATCGCGTAGCTTCTCGTTAAAAAGCACCTCCGAAACTTTCCGTCAGCGCGACCTGCAAAACCAGGCACGAGGGAAGAACGCATACGAAGCGACTCGCCGTCTCCGCTCGCTCAGGCTTTGCCCAAGAAACAGATTACATGGAAAATGTTGCGCGAAGGTCGCCTATGCACTTGAACACGCCCGACCACGCAAAAGCCGGGCTGCCTTGTCGAGGAGCATGCTCACCTGCTCCATCCTGCATCACCCCCCCCCCCCTTCCCTATCTCATCCCCACCTCTAACCTCATCCCGCACGCGGGAACATATGTCATGCATAAAGTCATCACCCTTCTCGGCTCAACCTCCCATACTTTCCGTCAAGTACTCCCCCCGCGCTCCCAGAGCACACCACGCGCGGGAATCTTACCACACTTCGACGTAGTAAAAAACACCGCGTCGACGGCAGGCTTTCGCCCGGAGTGTCCATATAATTGCTATTGCAAAGAAACATAAGGATGACCTGCGATTGAAGATGTGACCTGGGCAGCGCATAAACATCAAGTGAAATTACATTTATAGGATGACACCTTAGATCGTGTATCTGCAAGCATTGCATATAGCTTTATAACCCTTACTGCCCGCTTCACAGTAGCTTCGTTTGACGTATGTTCCAACGCGTGAGTTCAACATGTTAGCTTCAGACTTCAGTACCTCCGGTACGGGCCTGTCGTTTTCTGTAGCCATTTAGCTCCGAACTGCACCATCTCCGGAATGAGCCTCGTTTTCTTCATGAGAAACACATTTTGCGGGGAGCTCACCATGTAATGCTTAGGCGTTAAAATTAGTTAACTGCACACCACAATACAATCGATTCACGCTCATTTTCTCATAGGTGAGTTCTGGGGGCTGCACATACAGTTGAAGTTTCATCTTCCGGAAATAATAAATCATTAAGTTCGAAGAAGATCAAGTTGCTAGAACATGCTTAGCAGCATCGAACGACAAATGTTAAAGTTGGGCATTATGCTAAAATAAAATTATCAGGAGTTTTAGCTCGGCATTGTCCATAAAATAAGAAGTGGGGGGGGGGGGGGGGGGGGCGTACGAAGGGCTCGGCGAGCGTTCTTGCTAGTGACAGGAATGGACAGGATACGTAGCTTCACCGAAAGAGCACTTCCTTTTCGATAAGGAATTGCTCTTCCCGGACAGTCATTTTTTGGACAGTCATGTATGCGTGTACCTTATTAGTATACTACGTAGATGTTACAGCTGGGCCCTCGCACACTTTTCGGATTTTTAAAAATAAGTGTTTGCCATGACCACGTGTCTTGACTGTTAGAAGTTTGACGCCCACCCGTCGTTTCTGTTATTTGTCCTTGTATAATTTGGTGAATGTTGATTCGAAGTCTCCCATGACGGCGTAACGTATAATCAAGTATTGGTTCTGTTGCTTTAAACGTCCCGAATTCGGTTCGATTTTATAGAAAAATTAATCAAGATGGAACACTTGTGTGACTGATGTTGATAACACGAAATAGTGTCAAGCCAAACACTCACCCTTGGATTTTGCCGTTTCTGTAACGAAGGAGCAATGCTCATTATGCGTGGTACTCTTCTTAACGTACGTGCACAATTATAAGGCAATCCACGTTTTCTTTCTACAGTGCCACGACGTTCAGTGCACTGATGAAAGGAGGCATAATCACCACTCAGTCTGTGTGCCGTGGTTACGGCTGCCTCGCTAACTAGGCCGGTGTGATTGATGCCTGAATGATATTTTAATACTGCTACACCAATAGGGGCATTTCCAGCAACGACGAAACGTTAAACATATTACTTTTGGTCTCTCCAAAGTATTTTGCCGTTATTGCGAATGAGGCCTTCGGATAAGTAAATATTTCTTTCCAGACATTGGACAAATATGTTGCTATTCATAGACTCTATCAATCGTATACTAGCACTACTTAACCGTTACTTCCTCGCTTGCACAACATCGTCACTAAGCGATAAAAAAAAATATTTATGGCTGAGTACAATGAAAACTTTTATCTTGGCGAGTTTTCATTTATTTGGAAAGTTTACAAATCAAGATATCAAGCATTAAATTACTACTAGGTCTGTATTTCATAGCACTTCCTGTATAATGGAAGCTCTGCGTACGAAAAAAAAAAAGGCTTTATTCACTGTAGTGTTTTTAGCAGACATTTGAAGCTTGCAGTAGTGCAAAATATTAAAAGCAAAGTGCAAGAGCCTCTATATTAAAAGTGATAATGTGTTTTATATTACTCAGATAAATAAGCATATCATACTCAAAACTACGTGCGCGTGTTGATCGATGAACGTTATAATGAATCCGCACCTCACAACTATATTTCGTGTCTATTGCACCATCTTCCTACACTAAAAGGGAACAATTAATGGCTCAACACTACGTGCGACGCTGTTGCCACGAGTAGATTATCCTTGATCACTGAACTAAAAAAAAATGTGTTGATTTCTAAAGCAATGTTTTCTTTGCCTACAGGCTACTGCTGATTTTACCCTGGACAAGGTGAGTGAAGGTTACGCCCCTTTTAAACCATGCAGCGAGTGTTTCTGCTATTTTTCTTGTCTATAAGCGATGCTTCAAGTATAGCTGAAGCATCGTTTTCTGTGACTTTCGCAAGGCTGCTCCTCCAAATCCAACTCAAGCATGCAAACGGCAGGCGCTGCCATGCGTGAATTTTGCGCACGTGTCTCACCGCTTTTGTCGTAGTGCACGCAACGGCTGGACTCGTCCTTTGAGACACAACACGCACATCCAGAGGCATCCTTTCTACCGCCGACCGCGTCCGTTGGAAAAAGTGGGTGGCGATGAACCAACATATCTGTGCCTCAATTTTAACTCTGAGAAATCAGAAACTGTGTTTTTCAATGAAGAACTGAACGCTGTTGTTATTCCTATTCGACAGTTAGCCATCTCCGTAGTCAACCAATATATTATACCTAGACGTACACATAAATGACGGAAAATACCTGCTCGGACATTCACAAAGATTATCTGAGCATAGAATCGATGCGCAGTGCCACAATAATTAAACATAAAAGAATTTGTGGTTACATTAAATATACGGTGGTAACGTGGAATCAGGAAATAAATAATATTACCTGCTCTAACGTTCGCAAATGCAGTTCTTTTCTTAAAATCAAAGGTTTCGTCGAAGTTGGCAGTTAGCCAAAGGTCAGTGGATCCATTCGGTTTGTAGCCCCTACAGAAAAGCCACAATGAGGTAGTGCAGGGTGATATGGGTTGGGTTCCTCCTTAAGTGAACGAATCAGAACGCAAATTTACTCTTTGAGAAAGAATAGGAATATGGATTGCAGCTCCAGTGAACAAAAAAAATAGGTGTCTCAAAAGCGAGGACACGGAATGTAAGAAGAGGCCGAGGAAGTGGGCAACCAAGTGAGAAATAACCGAAAGTGAAGATGCACAATCAGGGGCTCTTAAAAAAGAAAGTTAAAAAAAAAAGAAATTCAACCAGTTCCGCTTCGCGGACACCGATTCAACAGCGAAGCTGGTGGCGTTCCCTTCGTCAGGATAACGCATTTATATATGTTTTGGAAGTCTTTCAGATAAATTGTATCACTACTCATTATTAAACACCGTTTGTTAAGCTTTGAGGTGGTAGTATAGCTCCCACCTTTTATAACCACAAGGCATAATGTGGCAGTGGGGTGTCTATGGTAACGCGCACGCCATTTGTTGGGCTAACTGTTGCCTTCTTCCTTTTTAGTGCAAGCTGTGTGTAGGGGGGATTTACGCAATCGCTGTGGCACACACGCGTTTACGATGATGATAGTTTTCTGATAGGGCGCACAGTGGCACATACCCGTCTGCTGGGCTAAGTGTTGGCTTCATTTTTAGCGGACCAGTGGTGAGTAGTGGGATTTAGCCAATGTCCGTGGCGCATACCCGTTTATGATGCCCGTACGCGTTACCACGAATCCCGGACATGAAAGGCTCGACAAAGAATAGCTTCGCTGTTAATGCAGACATGGTAAATTGGATGCGAAGGCCGATAAGCTTTGCAGTAGAAATTTGCTTGCGTCAATCATCGCTGCCAATATGAATAGCCTAGGGTGTGACTGGACGACACTTTGTCAACGTTGTAAAAACGCGCCAAGAGTCTCATAGAGCTGGCTTGCACTATAGAAATTCATCGGGAAAACATCAGCGTTGTGGAAAACACTCCAAGCGTCTGAACACTCTTGCTTGCACGCGGGGACATTCTTAAGGGCGTTCGATTCTGACCAATGAGACATGCGGCTTTGGCGAAAAATTAGAGCAACGAGCTTCGGCACTAGGTGCACAGTGTTGCAATCTCCACAAGTATTGAAGATTGGGCGAGTTGGTTCGTCGTATCTGAACTGGTATAGCGCATAACGGTAAAGAAGAAACGGCCGAGCAGACCGACACAAGAGGACAGAGCGCTCTGTCTTCTTGTGTCGGTCTGCTCGGCCGTTTCTTCTTTACCATAATGCGCTATACCAGTTCAAAGTTGCAATCTCGCCGTCGAAACGCAGCTAACATTTTCATTTATGCTTTTGTGGTTATCCTGTGTACATGGGATAACCACAAAAGGATAACCACATGTGCATGCGCTGTGTATGCGCTGTGTATGCGCTGTGTAAACCTACATAAACTACCCTTTACGTAGGTTCGTGCGTGCGTGTGGGTGCTTTGAGACCCCCCCTCCCCTTCCCCTCGTATACGCCAGTGACGAGGATGACTCCGGTAATGCAAAACGCGGACGCGGAACAATGTCGTGCTGCGGCAGACTACAATATTGGCTTGCCACCGACGCCTACATTCACGGAACCCATGTTTCCACTGAAAAGGACCATTTCGTGGAACTCGCCTGGTTGACATCTTTCCTGATCGTTGATCTGAACACGATCCACGAAGTTGGTAGCCGGTAGGAATGGTACTCAAACTAACTCTACGTGATAGGGAAAGTAGAGAGAGAGAGAAAAAAAAATGCCGGGGCAGAAACTCCCTTGTGGGGAATCATGAGATGGAGCGTAACATTATGCTAGGTTAACCAACACATGGCAACGTACTTTCTAGAATTTGTTAAAAGACTGTTTTCGGCCAATAATCAGTGCCCCAGGGGTGCCAGCATCCAGTATCCCATTGCCCTGCACCCAACTGAAACAAAATTAAATTATGACACTTGGCCAGCGCCATTGGTATTCTCCACAAGACAGGTGACATCAACCATTAATTAGCCAATATTACCAAGCACTAGCCGCCATTAGCCATGGTTGAGCCAACACGAGGCGAAGTTAGCCATCATTTAGCCAACTCTAGCGACCATTAACGGGTACTAACCAGTGCTGGTAACATGCGAGTAAATACACATCCCCACAAGATGTGACCTTGGGTAGCTATTGCATTTAGAGCACACTATTTGCAGTTTGGTTCGAATTATCCGTCAGTGATAATTGCCAGTCTATGAGGACTGGTGAAAGCGTGCGTTTGTATGCGGCGTAGAATTGTGGCCTGCGCTCTCGTGAGGTCGTCATCTGGCGGAGGGTAAAGCCGCCGTTCGTTCTTGTAGTAATTTGTGACGTCCTTTATAAGAAATCGGTACCTCACTCCGGGAAAACGGGGCCTGAGGGGCGCGCACCTCCCGGTTTGTTAGACCTCGGGAGACACGATGCGCCTCCTCATTCCCCAGGTTCCCCGAGTGCTCCAAAATCGCTCCTTCCAGCTCCCTCAAAATCAACATGGGATGACTTCGTCAGTACTCCCGACCGGGAGGAACAGTTGGCCATCGTTTCCTGGGCTGAAAGAGTCGCTTCCCGCGTGGAGCCATCCTGAGGCGCCAGGCAGGTGACTTATTCAAATAAAAGTTGATACCACCATGCGAGTAAATACGGTAGGCCAGCACATCGGCCTCACAGAAACGGTAGCGGCCTACTTTCTTTCTGCGCCAACTGCTTTTGTTACGCTACCGCGCTGTTACAGATCCACATATGCAACCCCTGACGCATGCTTTTCACTGAAGAGCGATAAGAAGAATCAGAACGGTAATCAAACTCAGTTTAATTGCGTAAAATATAACAGAGAAAATTGCAAGAGATATGAACGCTAAAGAATTTTCCGAAGTTGGCAACTGAGTTCACACATCCTCTTCATAATGACAAGAATTACTGCAATAAACCGCAATTACAACATACGAAATTAGCCACTATAAAAAAGCTGTTAAGAGACATACGCCAATTATTAAAAAAAAGCAGTGGCTTAATACATTGATTCATTACGAGGCTATAAATGCACAAGGCTGCAAAAAAAAAAAAAAATTAAGGTAGCTTGGCACTAGTGGTGCCAAGCCTGGAAGAACAGCGGAGCTGGTCGTCTTTCCTTGTTTCTCTTATATTTTGCCTTCTTACTCCCGCACCCGACAAGGTGGTCTAGTGGTTATGGTGCTCGACTGCTGACCCGCAGGTCGCGTGATCGAAAACCGGCCGCGGGGGGCAGCATTTTCGATGGAGGCGATAAGGCTGGAGGCCCGTCTACTTAGATTTAGGTGCACGTTAAAGAACCACAGGTGGTAGAAATTTCCGGAGCCCTCCACTACGGCGTCTCTCATAATCATATGGTGGGGGTTTTGGGACGTTAGGCCCCATCAATTATCATCCTTTTAGATGTGAAGCATCTTATGGCGAAGCTTAATCCGGTGGTGGTGGTGGTGGTGGTGGTGGTGTGCGGCCGACCACCCTTACTGCGCATGCGCAAACCCTTTAAAAAAAAAGAATAAAACACCTCCTCTCCCCCTCTCTCTCCTCTAGCCATCCCTCGCCGCGGCAACCACACCCTCACTGCGCATGCGCCTCCCCCCTCTCTCCCCACCCCCCTCTCTCCTCTAGGCCTCCCTGCCCGCGGCGTCCACACTCCCACTGCGCATGCGCGTCCCCCCTCTCTCTCCTTCTCCTACGCTCCCCCCTCTCTCGCCTCGCGACGCCGACGCAGGCAGCGTCTGCGTCTGCTAGCGAGTTTCTTGGTTGAAAAAACCGACTGCTCGCGCTGCACAACCGTTCACTGGCCACCCCGTATATATGGCAGTGGATCTTGACCTGAAAGGTGGTGCCGGTGGGAGATTTCTCCTGTGCGTTGTTGAACAATAAAAATTCGCAGCGTGCGCGTTAACTAAAAGCGGACTGCGGGTCTCTGTGTCCAGTCGGAGTCTTCTGTCTCTCATTGCCCATTAGCAGCGATTGGCATGTACCAGTAGGAAACATTGCTCCATCACTGCGTGCTTTGCGCCTCCCCACTTTTCTCTCCTGCGCAACGCTGCGATGAGCGCCAGCGTCAACGCCGCCGCCAGTGTAAGCGTGAGCGCCCGCTGCTTCACATCTACACATGGTTCCCTTTAGCGGGAGATGGTGTAATTTTTACTCCATGTCTTACTTTCTCTGTGTTTTTTTTAAAGTGCGGAGCACTTTAGGGGGCCCGGCCTGTCGTATGCTGTCGTCATCTTATGTAGCTTGGCGTAACGCTGGCAAAACCACGTATAGCATAGCCATCTGTAGCATATCGAGCCCGCGCTCGCGCCAAGAAGAAGTCTTCTTCCTCTTGGTCTTCGAGCGCCTTGATGATGATATCAAGTGCGGAGCACTTTAGTGGCCCGAGCTGTGGTATGCTGTGGTATGCTGTCGTCGCTTAGCGTAACGCAGGCGAAACCACGTATAAAAATAGACAAAAAGAGGAAGTAAGCGAGAAATGCGAAGAGAGAGAAAGAAAATGAAAAAAATAGAAAGAAAAATGGAAATAAATGGAAATAAAGAGAAAAAAGACAGAAACAACCGGAATATACAAAAAGAAAGAAAGAGAAAACCGAAGAGAAAAACAAAGAAGGCCGCCCAGCTCCGCACGTCCTTCAGGCTTGGCACCTCTAGTGCGAAGCTGCCTTAACTCTTTTTCTTCGCTCCCCGAACACGCGCGCCGGGGGCCACGTGTTACGGGAGCGAAACAGGCGATGAAGAAGAGGATGAAGTGAGATCGCGCCGGCCGAGTTATTGCGTTGCACGCATCCTCCTCTTCATCTGATGCTTCGCTTCCTGAACACGTGTGCCCGGCGCGCGCTCTCCAGCTACGCCGATTGGTCCGGCGTGGGATTTCTGCTAACGCTACGTGGCGGAACGAAAAGCTTAAACAGCTCCACTGTTAAAACTTGAACAGGGGACGTGCACATTACGCCTAAAATCTTAAAGATTTCTCGCTTGCAGTTCAAACTTCGTAGAAAGCTCGCATTTTATTGTTTCTATTTAATAATAATAGTACCAATAGTAACACTTGGCACGGCTGTTTGCAATATGTGTGTGGCAACTCCAATAGCAAAAGCTGCACATCAACTTATACTACAAAGCAATATTTGTGGTGTATACGTGCAATGTATTTAAGAGCGATAAACAAAGAACAGTCGTACCATCGTTAACAGCAAACGTGAGCTCACAAGTGACAATAATGTCGCAGAAGTTATACAGACCTTATAAAGAAGCGATCGCATTACAGTCACTCAAGCGAAGCGTGAGCTGCTGCGAGAGTGGTATTGCAGAGAAACAGTGCGCTTGGTACAAAGCCTCACAGTATAGTCAGCTTTGGAAGACGTAGCGTTTACCTACACCTCAGCGTGCATCACGCTTAAGTCGTGTAGCTGAAATTT
Source organism: Rhipicephalus appendiculatus (assembly GCA_030522465.1). Taxonomy (NCBI): domain Eukaryota; kingdom Metazoa; phylum Arthropoda; class Arachnida; order Ixodida; family Ixodidae; genus Rhipicephalus; species Rhipicephalus appendiculatus. Next base: position 3,229,154 of record JALIZH010032925.1, on the reverse strand, counting down.
GCACTTTTACTCAGAAATGTGACAAAGTGAAACGTAACTGAGGTGGTTCACCACACACCTTTATCCATGAGCAACAATAACGACCACAGGCTCCGAGAATTCGTTCTAGTCACAGAAATAACGGTTAAATCTGTCCACGTGGAGAAAGTTTCACATCCGCGGCCTGGACTCTAGGGCAGTCATTCATCCATAGTCAGTCACTTATTGATGCCTGAACATTACCCTCCTCGTCCTGGTTGCGTTCCGGGGCTGCGGAGATGGGGGGTGGTGGCATGGGTGGCTCCACAGGTGACGGCACGGCTTCCTCCCCGGGTGGCGCCATATTGAACTCTCTGATGTTGCAAGCAACGGAGTAGTACGGTGGGACGTAGTCCGATATGGGCAATCGAGGACTCTCGACGACACCATCTACGCACTGGGGCCAGAAACAGGAAATCAAAGCGCCCATGGCTCCTTTCTTGGTGGTGTCCAACGTACCAGATGTCCCGAAGCCGGCTTGGAGAAATGGTGCTGCTGGGGCGTCGATCTCGCCCAGCGAGTGAAGCCCGATGACAAGTTCGACAGCTAATTGAAGTTCACTTGTTCACACTGGTGATCCTCGACGCTGTTGCCTAGCAAAGGGCTGGGCGCAAACGTGAAGTGCCTTGGGCGAAGAAACAGCAGCCACCAGTTGAAACGCCGAAGTTCGACAAACGTTCTTCTTCGTGGCACGTGCAGAAGCGCCACACTAAGAACACGTGCAGAGTCGACGACTTCTTCATCGTCGTCGTCACCAGGTTTTGATAGCCAAGAAAAGCGGCCCAACCGAAATGACAAAATAGAAGCAAATGAAGCGTTGTGTGTTTCCTTCACTGCACATTTTTACAGTGTTTCAGCATTGTATGTGACAACTCTCTCTCACGGTGTAATGAGGTCATAATTTGTCAAATCAGCCAGAGTCGTTTCTTTAAGTAAACGTGGCTCCATCGAATAAAACAAGCGACGCCGATCTTCTTCTTTCACTACCAACGTCGCATTGCACGCGCACGCCTCTCCTCGCGCAAGGCGCTCGCGAACACCGCGTGCTCTGTGCAATGAAAAAAAAAAAAAAAGCCTCACTTCTATGCCGGGGCTGAAGCGTGCCAGGGAATTAGCTCACGGCGCACAGTGTTCCCAGCATGTTAGGAGAGGTAGATTTGTTTATCCAGCACAAAGCTGCTCACGCGTATTCCAGCTGTTTCACGTAACTTCAAGAAAACACAAATTATAGTATAATAATAATACATTTCAGGTGAACGTTATGAGTGTCATCGTTCGTAGACGCATTGATATACTCAGACTAACTTTTGTAATCTCAATTACTTAGCTAAGCAGCGACGTCTATTTACTGAAAGTTTTATGCATTTGCTTTCAGCCATATGGCTGTGCCTTACAAATTGATATAGACTGTCCTCAGAAATACCAAATAAGGTTGTTTTGATTTTGTATTGATTGATGTGAGTTATTTTATGTCGTTCTGAGGAAAGTTAACCAGATACGAAAAATAATTACATCACCTGCCTCCTGTCTTCCTCACCGTCATCGTCTGGTTGTGCGCTGAAAAATTATTAGCCACGCCTTACTAACACGCCCAAACAGCCGTGTTATTAATCTGGAGTCGCTCACTACGGAGGGCTTCGTGATCACATCGTGGTTATGGCGCGTAAAACCCCAAAATTTATTTAAATAACTAAACGTAATGTTAAGGTCGTGAAAAGAACAATTTGTTACGGTCTTCCTTGTTGTATTGTTTATGTGGTCACTGTTTTGTTTATTCGTGATGACGCCATCACTTGGTCACGTGACTTTTTTGACACCCGGTAGTAACGCCGTTCGCCGGAAGGTCGCCGGATTTTTCGCACCATGGGGCGTATACTGATTTAGCACTAAAAGAAAGAACGAAAGGAAACAAAGAAAGGAAAAAAAGAAAGAAAGAAAGAAAGAAAGAAAGAAAGAAAGAAAGAGAGAGAGAGAGAAAGAAAGAAAGAAAGAAAGAAAGAAAGAAAGAAAGAAAGAAAGAAAGAAAGAAAGAAAGAAAGAAAGAAAGAAAGAAAGAAAGGGCTCAACGTGTTGGGCTCTGGCATCTAAATTCTCTCGGTTCGCATTGACTCGACAAGATCTCTCGGTTTTTAAGAAGGAGGAGTAAAAGGTTAATGAAGTATAGACGAGTGCTAAGCGCGTTTTAGTACACTATATAAATTCCAACAAACTAACACAACAGGTGGATCACGCGAAAGAACCCCAGGTGGTCAAAATTAATCCGGAGTCTCTCACTACGGTGTCTCTCATAATCACATCGTGGTTTTCTCACGTAAAACACCAGAAATTATCATTATTAGCTTTTTGCTCCCTATGTGCTAGCACGGGGATAAATGAGGGTGCATTGAGGCCATGGTTAACGAGAGAAGGGGAATTTTTTTTCGACGGGCTTGTTTCTTCGTTGGACAACCAAATGAATACAACTGTTAATTAGGCCAAGGAAAGCACAAGGAACATTAATTGTTGTCTTTTATCTGTAGTGTAGCAGTTATCACGTAGATTGAAAGGAATTAAAGTGGGCGAGAAATCACCCTTTCCGTCGGAGGGATTCCAAGGTTGGGGGGTTCGGATCTCACTTTTCGTCCTCGTTAACTCCTTTCAACTTGCGTAACAATTACTACATGAAAGTTAAGGACAACAATTAATGTCCCCAATGCTTTCCTTGGCCTTATTGACCGTTGGATTAATTTGGTTGTGAGGCTATGTTAGTAATTTAAGTACCTTGTCTCTGCCGTATAGAGCGTGTTTTTAGCGAGTTTTTTTTTTAGTGCACATTTTTTATTTTAAAAAAATGGGAGGCCTGCGGGGAACGCGCAGCACAGTCATAGCGAAAGCTGCAAGCGCGGCCCTTATAGAGCCTTTTTAAACACCCTTGGGGTAACTACTACTCGTACACTTGCTTGGTACCCACTACACCATAAATCAACATAATTTTTGTGAAGTAGGGAAGCGTCCACTATGCCATTATTCGTCATTCTAAGGAGAAGAGTGATACCCGCTACACAAGGACATTATGTGAACTTTGTAGAGGCTGTGGCTGACGACAATGAAGAATCATGTCTGAGCCATTTGTAATGGGTTGGAAGCATTCAACGACCCACTCGTTACGCTATTCGCACTGGTTGTTGCTTTACCCTTTCCAAAACGCTCTGCTACACATGTTAACGGGATTCCTTGCCCGACATGATGCGTGTATAGGGTCCTTTTGCAAAGGAAGTTTCAAGGACCGGTCTTGGCTCTGAGACCGGCAATAAAGAAGAAATAAAACGGCTGACTCTGTGGTAGAACCAATTTTGTCTTCTTTTTTTCCTATCTTTATCTATGGACTTTTTTTAAAAATCCTCTTACCTTTCTGACTTTTCATTTACATTGCATTTTATCCTCTTTTTTCCTTTTACATTGCACAGCCTTTATTTTTCCCTTTATAATAGACAGTGTGGCCAATCCCCCTTGAGGGTATGAGCCAGCTTCTCGTAGGCGACAAACAAACAAACTCGACTGCCACGCAGAGGGCCGGGGTTCAAATGCCCTCTGATTTTGGAGGTTTTTTCCTCGTTTTGCACGATAGCGGTTACGGACACCGGCGTCGGTGGCGGAAAATTACGGCCCCAAAAACGGTTGTCGTTGGAACCTCATAGCAGCTTTCGCTGTAAAAATTGTGTGACAGTCAGGCTCCTGTCGTTTCCCCACATGAACTCTATGTCGAGGCGGAAATAATTTTCCATAGCTAAAATGACATTGAAGAGACTAATTAACAGAAGCTCGTTAATTTAATTTTTAATTATGTTATGAGGGCATTTGTTCATACGAGAAAGTTGTACTGCGGGCCCATTGATGGCGTACTCATTTTTTAGAATTCACGAAAGTTGCCCTTAATTAGAGATATTCATAATCGAAGTATAACGGCAATATCGAAACTGACGTCGCCCATTGCGCAGTCATCTTCCGTATCATATTACGACTCAACCCGAAGTTGTGTCGTAATCTTGACCTAGTGAACTTGACCATGATTACCAATGGGAGAATAAAGTAAAAAAATGAACACTTTAGTTACGGTTACTAACTTTTTTTCTTACGACCTTTATTTTACTACGTATAATCAGTAACGGCTAGCGTAGTAACACTTCATAGCTGCAGTTACTAACAGGGTAGTTAAATATATGACAATCAGTTATACCCGAAATGAGCAAGTAGCCTACTACTACCTTGTTTTAAATAGTGTTTTAAATAGTTTTAAATAGGCGAAACTGGTTCGCCAGTTTCGCTAACCCTATTTGCTGTAATATAGGCGAACACCTAGTCCTACGCATGTATGTGGGGCGCATACTACTCTAAGGCCACAAGCGTAACTTCCTACGTCCACCGCGGAAAGTTCGTTTCTATCTACCAGCTAAAACAGAGGCGCATCTTTCCAGCTGTTTTACGGATGTTCAACAGTAAACAAAAAAAGAAAAAGAAAAAAAAAGATGTCAGCTTCGATGACCGGTACAATATTTGCTTAAAAAACGTCAGCTCAAGACATGCGTTACGATATGGTGCTTTTACTCCAAAAAAAAAAAAAAAAAAGGTAGTGGTACTTGCGAACGTCGGGTGGTAACTGCTTGTCCCATATGTTACTACCCTGTTAGTAAGTGCAAGGGTATACCCATTGCTACCCTTGCCGTTACTAACAGCAATTAGTCACTGTTACAATCCTAGCCGTAACTGTGCAGTAAAAGAAAGGTTATAAGACAAAAATTGGGGGGACCCTTAAACTTCGCCTTTAAGAGTTGAACGCGATAGCGATATCCTGTCCCTAGTGCGTACTTGAATCACTTAGTGCATACTATGTAATGGGTAGCATGCTTTAAACCACGAGCAATTATGCGCGGGAAATGCGGGAAATGTTTTCAAACGTGCTATGCACCCACTACGTGGTCTTAAAGGAATAAGCGCAATAACGTGTGTGCCTTTTGTAATGGGTGGACGGCTCTGAACCACAATGTCGTTATGATATTCACATCTTCTGACGCCCGATGGCAATGTACGCTTGTACCACGCAATATTACTGCGATATTAAATGTTTTATTGTGACGCCTGTATACAGGACGCGTGTGTTTGTAAAGCATGAAAGTTATTTTCACCACATTTCCAAGCATAGGAAGTTATTTTATATGTAATCTCAAGCGGAAGCGTGACTGTGAGGATACAAAGAGACCTTTTCTGCTTTACCAGGCTTTTACAGGCAGTGTTTCTGTATGTACTATGTAGAAAAATGTCTTCCTTATTGGTGAAATAGGCATTTTCTTCACACGTACTAGCACGTCATGACCAGACAATCCAATATATAGTGAGCGGTAAAGTGAGGCCGGAAATAACATATCTAATAGATCGTTATATAGATCTTTTCTTGAGCTAGAGAACAAATAATCAATGGAGAATCTGGCTGTCAGAAAGCGCACTGATTCGTATTCTTCCCGCATGAATCTTTGCAAATAGGGAGGCGATACAAAATTAGTCGATACCACTAAATTTGGTAAAACATCGGCTAAGTTCACTTGCAAGGATGTTCGAAGCAGCGGATGAGCACAGTCGCGAAAATAGAAAAAAACGTGACACCAGTTGTCGAATAAAGAGGTGAACCAACCCGAGACCACCTGCGCAAACTGGTCTAAAAACATTCTCACGCCTTATTGGTTCATAAGTTGATGACCAAATAAAGGTATCCTCAATTAATTGCCGCCTATGTGAAGTTCCAGAAACAATAGAACATTGTTTCATTAGTTGTAAGGACGCCATCCTCTTTTGGGACGTCCTGCAGAGGGCTTTTAAAAAGCAACTTGATTTAAATTCTCACACCATACGTTATCTTGTACCACCCAAACCCAATGCTATGCCAGTTGACATGCTCTTGTTAATGGGCATGCACAGTTTATGGAAAACTCGTATGTTAGACAGGCATGCGGAACCAATGGTGTCTTCGCGGTCACATTTCGTGCAAATGACTGTACAGCGAAAAGACTTCTATGAAGAACTACAGTTTCAGCCGGACTGGTATCCACAGTTCGTAAATGCACTGCTCAAATACCCTTTTAGAACACAGTGTTGCATGAAATTTGTTTTGTAGTGCCTATTGTACATTTGTGGAGGCAGCCTTAAGTATTTTGCAGGCTGTGTATATACATGAACCTCATTTGTAATAAATAAGATGTAAGAGAGAGAGAAAAAAAAGAAGCGTGGCTGTGTGCTAGAACACCTGCTTGCCACGCAGACGGCCTGGGTTTCGATCCTCACTCGGACCAGGAAATTTTTATTATTTATTTTATTTGCATCTTTCACAATTTTTCGGTCACGCACAAGATGATGATTTTTCGCTCACAACCAACGACGCCGCCGCCGACGCCGGAATTTCTGCGAAACGAGCTCTTTAACGCTATCGCGTTAAAACGGGTAGTAACCGCTACCAATATGTTCATTTTGCCACATTATCTGCCCATTGTTAATGGCGGTCACATTTAAAAGCCACACATTACGGCACTACTTCGTTAATCTTGCTTGGAGTGTCATGAATGAGAGGAGCACACAAACATAACAATTTCACTACACGGCAGTACTTAATAGGGGACTCCAGGAGTATTTATAGACCCTACATTGGAGATGCATATCTGGTACCGGTGAGCACCTGTGTTTTAGGATGAAAAAAAAAAATATCGAAGTATAGCCCTATACCCTATTACCTCACTATATGTGTTATTGGAAGCGTAGCAGAAGACTTTTAACCAGCGGTAGTAAAAAACAAATAAAAAAAGTCATGTCTCTTTTTATGAAACTGCCGCAAATATTCGGGCAGTTAGCACTAAGTTGTGTAAAGTTTGGCACAGTGAAGCATGGGCCTGTCGCCACTCGTACTCCTCGTCGACCTACACGTTTAGCTTCGAGACGCGCGACTTCATCCTCACTAACCCTATTTGTTGTACGCACTCTGTTAGGACGCCTCATGACTCTCTGGACACGATCGGGCACAGCCAGGCTATGCACTAAAGAGTGGAGGTTGCACGCGATGTCTCCGTTGGTGGGCGTGGCTAAGCTACTGCGCATGCGTGGCTTGGCCGGGTGGTGCGGTATCTGGTCACTAGACGACGCGATGCCTGCTTCCTATTTTTTTTTCTATCTTTTTTTTTCTTTCTAGTTATTTCTCTCTCTTTCGCTGACGTTCTCACTGTCCCTCTTTCTTTGTCTTTCTGCATTTCTTTCTCTCTCTCTTTCTCATTCTTTCTGTGCTACGCTTGACTCTCCCCTCCTCCTTTCTCTCCTCCTCACGCTCACTCCCCCTTTCCCACCCCCCTTGCTACAATATATTTACAAGGCTATGCTACCCTCTGCTAGGGTGCCTGGATAGCCGAGTGGTTAGGACGCTCACCTTCGGATCGAGGGTGCGCGGATTCGAATCCCGCCTCATTAAGAATTTTTCTTCGCCAAGAATATTTCTCTTTCTTTATATCTTTCAGTCTGTCTGTTTGTTTCTCTCTTCCTTTCTCTCTCTCTCTTTTACTCGTTCTCAGAGTTATCAACGGCCACGCCGTAGCGGTTAATAGTGAACTTGAACATAATTTAACTCAGCGCACGACGACGCGGACACAAGAGAAGAAGGGACAGACCACAGCCTTCTTCTCTTGTGTCCGCGTCATCGTGCGCTGAGTTAAATTATGTTCAAGTACGGTTACCAACTGGCCCAGCTTTCAGTCCTTCTAAAGGTTAACAGTGAGGTTGCCCAAATTCTGTGGTACATACCCGTTCATGATGATGATAGTTTTCGGGCACGGTCACACATTTTATGCCGAGCTGAACAGCTTCGCTGTTAGAAAAAGCATCATACACAAAGGCCGAGATAAGGCACTAAGCTTACTAACCTAGCCTCAGTCCACTTGAATGGATCCTCGTGCTTGTACATAGGCAGTAAAGAGTTAATAATAATCATTCCTGGGGTTTCGCGCGCCAAAACCAGGATATAATTTGGATACACGCCTTACTGAAGGACTCCGAATTAATTTTGACCACCCGGGGTCATTTCACATACACCTGTCATGTTAGTTTGTTGGAATTTATATTGCGCACTAAAACGCGTGTATCACTTGCCTATAGTTCATTAACCGTTGCTTCTCCGTTTTCGCAATAGCAGAAGTACGCTTAGACATAGCGGTTGCATAATCTTAAAAATAAAAATTGTTTTTTCTTGATCCATGGACATTTTCTTCTCCATTTCCGATTAAAGGTTACATGTCGCGACGATTGCAGTTATAAATTTACTACAGCAGGCATTAACTACAATTTTAGATTAAATAGCTACCGGCTGGATAGCAAAAGGGTAGAAACGGTCCAAAAAGTAAGTAACGGCTGCAGTTACTAACTGTGTACTAACGTAGGTAGTAAACAGGTAGCAAAAAAATTAGAACAGTTGCAGCTAGTAACTGTTTACTAACGTAGGTTGAAAAAGGTAAGTAACGCTCCAGGAAAGTTAGCAACCGCTGCAGGTTGCTACCTATGTGCTTGCAGTTGCTACCTTTTTACTGACTTCTTTTAAGACTGCTGTTTTTGTGAACATACTAGTCGCTGTACATAAGCATTAGCAGATTATTTTCCTGCAGACAATATAATAAAAAGAAAATGAAAATCGTGATATCACATTGTTGCGACTTTGTCTATGGGGGGTTCAGCACATAAGATGCTTGAAGACCTTCCTCACGACGTCTGCGCAACCCTGTGCCGCGCGTCTGGAGCGTGCCGCGCCTCTGGAGGTTTGCCTGAGGCATCTCGCATGGTCTGGAAAAGGCGCCATGGATGACGCTGTTGCCAAAGAGGCTGAGTTGGCTATGATTTAATATGCGCAAATACTTCTGCAACGCGTAGATATACCACCTGAAGGAAAGTCCTGCAAGTGATAACGAAGCCAAAAATGCAGCCACCTTCAGCCCATAATCATTGCTCAAGTGCACCATCAGTATGTGCAATTTGTAAGCTTTTATTTATGTGCAATGTTCACGCAACGAATTGCTTTAATTTGGGGCTGAGTAATGCAAGTACTTTTGTTTTCGTCGGCATTAGTTTGTGCCACATAGGCGTGATCTTGGCCCGTACACCTATTTAAGAGCCACCATCACCTTTAGTAACCATTGGCTGCATTCTCAAAACTCTCCTGCGAGCAAATTTTCGCGTAAGAGACATTTTGCAGCGTAAGCGCACTTCCGAAGCGACATAAAGAACGTGAGGTGCCACATGTTCTCCCATCGGCCGTCGCGCTCAGGAACGCTGCGAATGTCCAGTGATATGTCACCGATGGTAATGCAGTTTCTATATTTTTAGCGTACCAGAAAATGCCTGTCGATGGATTCACGAAGCAGAAATGTTCGAAAAAACGGCGTGCCTACTATCAAATACTCAGAATGGTCCGGGTCACTCTTACAAGCAACGTGATGATGATGAAACAGAGAACACCGGTGTGGTGTTGGTTTCCGTGACAGTTTTATCTCAGCCGCTCCCACCTAGACCTGTCTGATAATAGCCAACATTGGCTGTGTTTTTAATCTCAGGGCACCTTGAGTTTTCTGCTTAAATTTTGTTTTTTCAATACAATAGACACTGCAGGTTCCACGAATTGTTGCAATAAGCTCAGTGCTGCTGACATGAATTGGGAATTTGGGTATTTGACATGCATTGGGTATATTAAGGAAAAAATCATGAATACACATTCGTATGCTTGAATGAAGATTTTTTGCATGCGAATGGTCCATGACAGTCCAATGTGCTGCGCATCATGATGTTTTTATTGTTTGCATTGCATCCCGCTGCTTGATGCAATGGCAATCGCCAACATAGGGCCTATAACTCTTCATGTAGTATTGATACAAAGCACCACCAACTCCATCCTATTGGACATAAAATTGTTCACAGCATTTCGGTTAGCGGTCACTGAAAGCGATTTCATCACTTTTTTAACGGGATTGGCGTTAACTCTACAAAAGGCACACACTCTCTGAAATACATCTTCCGCTAAACAATTTAGGCTGATACGCTAACGACACATTGCTTCCAAATCACAATAAACCCTAAGCGTGCGTTGGTTGTAGATGCAAAAAAAAAAGTGTATAGTGAATATTTACTGCTCCGAAAGCAATGCGGGAAGCTTTGATGTCGAAAGCAGCCAGAATTAAACGGTGCTCACCATTGGAGAGTGCATGAAAAAATGTACGCAAAAGACTCAGGTTTCTTTTTTTTTTTCAGTATTCTTGCGCGGTTTTCAATGACGGTAGCAGTGCCTAGTGGCATATATCCTGGCAGGCGTCTATAGGAGGAAGGGGACGGAGACAACGTTCTTTTGTAGGCTGGGCTGTGGCTACCTGCTGAGTCAGCGCTATCGTTTTCACGTAAGAGTATCAAGTATAAAATTACCTTAGACCAACTGCTGTCACTTTGACAAGCAACACCCATTAACTTATTAAGTTAGGCCTGAGAGTCAAGATGAAAGATGATATCATCCCAAGGAGCAGGGGCGTAGCAAGGGGCTGTGTGTCGGTGTCAGAATACTCCCCCGAAATTTTCTGAGGACTGCATCCTCCCTTCTCCCCATCTTTTTTCCACTCGCATTCTTAAGTAGATATTACAGTGAGCGACACAACTGACCCTTCGGCTTTATCAAGGCAGAAGAATGACTCAGATATTGCTCGGGGGCGGGCTCTCTGTCTTTTAAGTGCGTAGCACCTCAGGGGCCTGGCTTGTTGTCCACCTTCGCATGTCGCATGATCACGCAGTGTTCAATTCAGGCCTACAACAAGGCTAAGAATGCTGAAAACAATCGCAGAATTAACAAGGTCTAAAATAATATAAACTACAGAAATAACCAAGAATTAATCTCAATAATTTAGCTAAAATCGCGAAAAACGCTTCTGAAGCATAGGGTTGGTACCCGCGCCGTGCAAGAGAGAGCGCCACCGCCTCGCAAGCACGCGAATGCCTGGCTTAGCCCTTCCCACTCCCATTTCGTATCAGTAAAGTTAATTCACCCGCCTCCTGCCGAGGCGGTGGCATGTGCCAAGGAAATCACTGGGTTGCCCGTGCTACGCACTTCCTATGGTTTCGCGGTAATGGGGATGCATTAAGAGCAGGATTTAGAACTACACCAATACCTAAACTAGAACGACAGTTTCATTTTATTACAGGTAGCGTATAACCCCCCCCCACGCATCTAATATTGCGTGGCAGAAGCGTAGAATCGCGCCAGGCGTCAAAACATGTGAATTCAGCAACGAGTGGGTGTTTTAAAGGCCCACCCATTACAAAGCGCTGAGGCATATTTAATTATCATCAGCAGCAGAAGCATAAACAAAGTGAAAAGCTGTGTATATGTTCGCGTGTTGCTTTTACGGACGCGTAGTGGGCCCTTCGCTGATTCGCAAAATGAATAATTATGGCGTAATGGGCACTTAACAACTGTACTTGCAGTAGGCATTCAATGATACTTTGAAACGGCCACTGTTACGCGCACAGTCGCTCGTTTCCTTACGGCACGGTTGAGGCATGCACCGAGAACCGAAGCAGGCTAGCACTTCAGAAGGCGATGCGCACGAGGCCCGACTACGCTATCGCGATCTGCCCTTGAAAGCGAAGCTCAAGCGTCCTCCAAGTTTTGCGAAGCACCTTAGCCCGACCTGCAAGTTATCGTGTAGCCACAATGAAACCTACTCTGGGTATTGTATCGTAATTATAATTTCCGGAGTTTTACGTGCCAAAACCACGCAATGATTATGATACACGCCGTAGTGGAAAAGCTCCGCATTAATTTCGACCATCTGGGGTTCTTTAATGTGCATCTAAGTGTTAAAACGCGGGAATTCTGCGCTTCGTCCCCTTTATCATATCATAGCCGACAACAAAACTAGCATACGACGGCTTGGGCGACAGGCGCAGGTTGTGATTGGTTGGGATGCGTCACTGGCGCTACTCTACAAAGCAGTCCACCTTATGTCTTTGTCAAAAGATGGCACTCACCCACTCACCTCTTTCATCGTACACGCCTCTCGTATATTCGTTATATCTTCTCCCTCGCTCACAAGTTTTCTAGCGGTTCGTGAAGATCTCGTGACAGCTTTCTGAGCGCCTAGCACGGCTGCGTAGTGTGCAGAGAGAACATGGCGACGTGAACAGTTGTCTACGCGGGCAATGTCGGCTTCGCAAACGCTTTTCACTTGAACTTGTGCATTCGACGGAATGGGCCGTGATTGCCGTAACTTGTTCGAGTGCACGCAGCATTGTTTGAAGAACGACGGCAGTGGCTCTTGGTGTGCAATGACTATGGGTGAACATTGTGCCTCGGTGTCCTTTTGCAGCGTGGATTGGCGCCAGCCGGAATGATTGTATTTACATATCTTGCAACGAGCGCTTTAATACGGGTAAGAGTTTGTTTGCTTTGTTTTCTGGTCCGTGGCTATGGTGCAGTAGGGCATTTCACATTGACCGTCTTTGGAAGCCTATCTACAGTTATGGTGTAAACGCTGTTACTCTTAAACTACGCTGTTTATTGAGTTCTTGCGTCGACCCCGTGATGTAAGTTCCAGCAAAAAAGAAAAAGTAAAACAGTCTGTGCGTTTAGACTCATTGACGAATAGTTGAGGAAAGCGATGTGTTAGGGCTACGATTTCTTTACGTACACGCAAGCACTGGCGGTGTGTTGTCACTGTCAGCCACCGGCCCAGCCTGGGGAGGGGGGGGTGGGTATAAGGTCAACCTTCCCTCCCCGAAATTTTTCGATTTTGCATGTGTATATATGCACGCATACATACAAACACGCGCACGAACAGAAAGTATGGTTGAACTACCTCCACCCCCCCCCCCCCCCTCACCCCCCGGAAAATATTTCTGGCTATACTGCTGCTAGCAATGCGTTGTTCGTTTCGCCTATTCGCAGCGACTTGTCGGAAAGCTGTGGTCGTGTAACATATCGATGCGTATAACGAACATTGATAAGCTATGGGTTGTGGATTTCATTGTGGCTTCGTGCAACAAACGAGTGGTTGTCAGTTATCCCTTTCATAACCCTCCCGCCACCTTGCGGGATTTCACAGAACTCATTTACAGGTGGTCCCGGATTTACGCTGTATTTGGATGCCGAAGCGAAACTGGCGCCATGTCCCGCGTCCTTTAAGCGACTATAATTCAAGTTAAGTAATTCGTGCTTTACGAATAGCTCTCACATAATTAAGTTAGAAAATATTTATAGATGGGATCTGCTAGATTTTAAATGTGAAGCATTTCTTAGGGTACCAAAGGCACTTTGACCATTTCAATATTTCAATCTATCTTTCCATCTATCCACCTACGTCAGAGCGCTCTCGTGGTCGTCTCCTTAGCTCAGCACATATCAAAGTTGGCATAGTAGAAGATGAGTGTATGACAAGCACGATTCACAAGTCATGACATGAGTAACAGTACTTGCCTGTCAAGTACGTCATGAAACCCTTTCCACCGGTCACGTGTTGCACATACCCGCATAACACGGGCTCTAGTACACGGGTACGGGTATGCGCCACAGGTGATTCACAGTCTATATCAACACAAGAACAGTGAGAATACACTTTGGAAATGTTAATGCCATAGGGTTAAGGAGCCCGTGTTGCTGCTGCCAGCGTCGACGGCGTTGTCGGTGAACGAAAAATCCCGATGGAAGCAAAGAATAAAAAAATCACGGCTAGAGCCGGTATCGAACCCAGGCATTCTACATGGCAGTCAAGTATTCAAGCACAGAGCGATTCCAATGCTTCTATTTGCTTAAGAAAAAAAACTATACAAGCGTCACGTCGGGGCAACGCAAATTGTGGTTGTGGTGTTGGCTACCCAACTTTATATTAATGTAATAAACGTCAACTCCGTAAGCTATAGTCAAGCTTTGATCGAATCAGCCGAGGACCGCAACTGATGATGCGCGCCGTAGCATGCTCTTCATCGCGATAAAACTGACATCGCGCTTTAACATGAGTGACGACATAACGTCGGACCATGAGCGCTACCCTTTAAACGCCAGTGCAGTCGACGTGCCTGGGAAGCACAAAATATGCGCACAACTGCTAAACTTACCGAAGACGTCGATCGATCTCGTAACTCTTGACTCAAAGCGAAAAATCTGACATAGGCCCCTACTCGCCGACTGCTTCGCATAAACCGATTCCCACAATGCGTGGGATCTTTAAAACACACAGGCTCTATAAAAGCCGTGGCTTATTAAGAAAGTGAGAATATAACTTAATGCGTTTAACATCCCGAGCACGCTATAGTTATGAGGGGCACCGTAGCAGGCACATTTGAATTAATTTTAACGCGATAGCGTTAGAGAGCTCGTTTCGCAGAAATTCTGGCGACAGCGTCGTTGGTTGTGAGCGAAAAATCATCTTGTCCGTGACCGAAAAACCTAGAAAGATGCAAATAAAATAAATAATAAAAAAATCACGCCATATCCACGAAGTGAATGATGATGAGTGGGCGAAGCTCGATCGTTTTCATCCATGGTAGAAAGAGAATGTGTGGTCTGGAAAGCGCTTATACTTCATGGTCATCAGCGTCATCGTTATCACGTGTAGTGGGTACATTCCACTATACTGGAACGCGCTTATACTTCATCGTTATCACGTGTAGTGGGTACATTCCACTATACTGCGTCATCTTCATCACGTGGAGTGGGTACATTCCACTATACGTGGCTACCTACCTACTACAACAGAGGAAGGACAGACCCACACCCTAAGGAGCTTCGCCCCTAAAATTTCCAGGTCAGAGTGAGGATCGAACCCAGGCCGTCTGCGCGGCAAGCAGGTGTTCTACCACACAGCCACGCGTCTGCTTGGAAACGCATTGAAAATAACTTCCTCTGCTGGGAAATGCAGTGAAAATAACTTCCATGGCTTTACAAACACACGCATCCTGTATGCAGGCGTCACAATACACGTAATATCGCACTAATATTGCGTGGCACAAGCGTACATTGCCATCGGGCGTCAGAGCATGTGAATATCATAACGACATCGTGGTTCAAAGCCGGCCACCCATTACAAAAGGTACACACGTTACTGCGCGCATTCCCTTAAGACCACGTAGTGGGTGCATAGGAAGTACGAAAACATTTCCCGCGCATGATTGCTCGTGGTTTAAAGCATGCTGCCCATTACATAGTATGCGCTAAGAGTTCTCAGAGTACAATTTATCAGTCTAAGCTGATTCATTGTTTCACTTTAGTGTTTCTTTAAGAGCAAGTAGACGAGCATCCAGGAAAGATATGAATATACAGACACGTCTTTAGAGTGTGTGTGTGTGCGTGCGTGCGTGCGTGTGTGTGTGTGTGTGCGTGTGTGTGTGTGTCACCGTGCAATGCCTCATTTGTGGTTTTCCCATGTACCCCCATGCAATGCGAATCGGCATTGACCTTTGTTCTATTTCCAAGCCCGACAAAACCTTGTGTTTAGGCGCACAATTTCGTTCACGAACATGTGCGTTTATACAATTACTCCTTTTCGAATTGCAGGCGCAACCTCACATTTATTGTAACCTCAAATTGCTTCGTGTTTAATTATCTCTTCGTTTCGCTTCGCGTCTATTCTGGCATTATATTGGTCGACGGTTATACGTAGGCCTTTCTTTCATACCCTTTGAATCCCAGCGCATTTGAAAGGTTGGTGGGTCTGGAGTGGTGAATAATTTGCGTGATATTTCAATACAATGTGACAGGTAGCGGCGATTCCCTGCCAGCGGTAGCAATCGAGATTGGCGTCGTGCGCCTCGGCTGCTATCGTCGCATCAAGTCGTGGCGCCAGATTCCCCTGAATGCGGGTGTTTCGCACGTCTGTCCATGCGACGGAACGCGCGGCATGTTTTCTCTAGAAGAGACTACTCGCCGCGTTGCAAGCTTAATTCGACGAACGAACGCATGTAGAGTGAAAGAGCTTCGAACGATGCATGGCGACGCACGGGTTTACGGCGTCAGAAATGGCATCATCTGCCCGAAACTAACATAGTGTACTCAACGCAGAAATCATTTTAATAACGGCACCATATTAAGCATTATATTTTGAATCACGCATTAATGCGCCGAAAGTCGCTAACAGACGTCCGATGCTGAACGAAGACATTCGCCGCCTGTAAACGCTTTCATACTTAATTTCACTCGGGTTAGTGGCTTAACAGGTTCTTGGGCAAGCGGAAAACACAGCAGCGCGGCTTGTTGGCCAGGCCCCAGGAAGGTTCACACGCCGCGCATAAAGGAGAGGGGGGGTATTCCGCGGCTGCCGTCGCCCTTGCTGCTGGGTATTCCTGCAGTGCGCAAGCTTATGCAAGAAAAACGGCCTGACACTGCGTCAAGTGCAGCCGCGCCTCCGCAATTCGTTGCCGTCAAGACCACATGATAGGGATCGAGTTCGCCCTGCCGCGAGTCTTTTTAATATTTCTTGCTATGAGCTTCCCCCGAGTATTTAAAGAGAAAAGCAAAGCGAGGAAGCGAAGTCCAATTATGTTCCTATGGGAAATCAAGCGTTCTTACGAAACGTGCTTACGGTTTTTCCCCTTCTTTAATACTATATATGCATCGCAGCCGGGAGTCGTGGTCAGCTCCAACGACACGCTCAACTGACTCGGAAAAAAAAAAAAAACGCTAAATACAAACGTTCGCCTGGCGCTCGTGTCTCTATACGCTTCCAAATTACGTGCCACTGCGGTTGTGCGGATGAGAGCCTTAGTATGCAGAAGAGACGACATGGAATAAAAACTCCCAGGCCGACGTATATACCTGAAGCACGCACCCGTCTGTGCACGAGTTATTACGCGTATGAAGAAAAGGACAGCAAAAAGACAAAAATAAATAAAAAATAAAAATCTCTCTATATTTACCCCGCGCGTGAGTGGTGGGAGAAGTGCCGGGCAAGACCCACGCGACTGGCACGTCATGGGCATTCACGTCATAAGAAACGCGTCCTTTATTTTCTACCCAGTCACTCATGTTGTTATAAATTTTCGATCCCGGTATTGTGATAGGAATTTCCGAACTCTAACATTTTGCGATGTATGGGCGGAACGCTTCAGTTTACTTTTCATGGGGACACCGTACCGCCATAACAAACAGGATTGGCCCCGCAGTGAGGGTGTTGTAATTGGGTGTGGGCTGTTGCGTGCTTGCACTGTAAAAAAAATCTCGTGAGAAAAACAGAAAATGCATGGCAAATTTAGTGACATAACAGTTCTGTTCTTGTCTGTTTTCTGTATTCCATTTCGCAGTAATTTTGCGGAAATTGTCTGTTATTGCTTTTTTTTTTGTTTTTCTACAGAAATTTTTCGTTTCTGATTTCTTCCTGGAAAACAGGCTTTTTGTATTTGCACACATTTTTTATGGTATTCTAAAGAAATTATCTCTTACTAGTACGGACTTCAAATAACAAAGTAGTGCACGCTTTGTTCTCAATGGCTTCCAGAATCCACAATGGCTTTGCGGCATTCCCTGTAACTTTATTGTAATAGGCACCGCACCTTTCATTTCCTTCTTCGCGTTCGTTACCCTCACAGAACCTCTTAACAGAAGGCACACGCCGCGACCGCCGACATGCATCTGGTGTTTGTCGACTTTGGCATTAATTTTTCTCAAAGTCTTAATTTTACTAATTTGCAAGATGGTCAGTGTCGGCTTCACGCTTGGCTCTAGAGAAGGCTTTTATTATACCAAGTGTAACACGTTTGCAGCGGATGAAGCATGATAGCATAATTTTAGGCATATTCATGTGATGTCCAACGTCTTGAGAGCTCTAACATAACTTTTCTGTGAAAGAGCAGGTAAAGTCTAACAATGTTTGGTATTTATTACGAA
The DNA here is from genome assembly GCA_030522465.1 of Rhipicephalus appendiculatus. Lineage (NCBI taxonomy): Eukaryota > Metazoa > Arthropoda > Arachnida > Ixodida > Ixodidae > Rhipicephalus > Rhipicephalus appendiculatus. The sequence goes on along the minus strand of JALIZH010032925.1, from coordinate 3,211,231 downwards.
GTGGCTGTGATATTTACAGAAATTATTTGTTTACGAGCTTGAACAGACAAATTACATCATTTCAAAAACAGAGTATCCATTTTTGCCGAATCCAAGAAATTTCATGTAGGTAAAACAGAAACTACCTGTAAATTTTATGTTATTTAACACACATTTTTTACAGTGTGGAAAGAGCTCACGCGTTTTCGTCTGATGGGACAACGATGCAGCTGGAATCTTTATTCCTGAATCAATTCCCGCGTAAAGGTGAAACGGTATTTAGAGACAACGCAGAAAACAGAGCTGGAGCTGAAATGAAAAATAAATAAATAAATAAATAAATAAATAAATAAATAAATAAATAAATAAATAAATAAATAAATAAATAAATATGTCATGCAAGGGATAGAGGCCGAAAGAAGAACATGCTAAAACGTCGTCATGCTTGAGTTCACCTTGCACACCGCAAGAACAGCACGCGGTTTCGTCTCCATGTACCGAAATTCAGCTAGCACGTGTAAGCATTGCGCGTAAAAGGCAGAGATAGAAGCAAAGAACGTATATGCAGACGTGTGTTTGACGCACGCGCAACTTTACGCGTACTTATAACACACCAACGGGCCCGAGTAACAATCATAGTGGGATGGCAGCTGCTTGGCATCGAACGTGACACCGTGTCCTGAGCTGGAAAACGGCCCTAAAGTGTTGAACTGCAGATGCCCGTCAGCCACGAAGTCGGAGAAGGAGGCACTGCTTCGCCTTCCCGTGCCTCAGGTACAAAAAAAAAAAAATCTGCAAAGGTACTAAAACTTGATACACGTACACGGTAAAAACAGCGCAAAAAGACGTCAACGCGAGAAAAAGGACGACACAGGACAGGCGCTGGACAGGTCATCGCCTGTCCTGTGTTGTGTTTCTTCTCGGGTTGCCGTCCTTTTGCGCTGCTTTTACCATCAGTATCGACCAACTAGACCAGTTTTGCACGCTCTTGCAGTTGTTACACCTAGCACGGCCACTGGATGCAACCTTACAGCACAAAATATAGTGTCCACTACAAGCACTGATAATTTTTTTTGTTAACGAATATTGCATTGGGACCCTCGCCTGTATATTTGTTGATCTTGTACTACCTTTCTGAAAGCAATAAACTGAAACTGAAACGCTTCCAGCGACTCTGCACGGAAATCAGTGATTAAAGGTCAAACCTCATAAGCGCGAAAATGCACGCGACAGCGACGAGCGACGCTGTGAGCGACGAAACGGGTCGTTCGCGCGACGTGTCGCCTGGTCATTTTCGCGCGATCGCTCGGTTTTTCAGATTTGCAAACCGTCGCCCATCGCCCGGAAGTGCAGTGTTCAAGCATCCAATAGCGAAGCACCAGAACAGGATGTACATCAGTGACGTACTGCCGGTTGTCTCCGCGTGCTTTTCGACGCGCTCAAAATCCTCAAAATGCTCAAAACAACTACAACAACATAGCTATAGTGACCTAACATGGCCAACGGCGACGAGCGCAACGCGTACAATGAATGTTTATGCACGTGCATATGAAAAAAAGGGCTGCAAGGCAATAATAGACACCTTCCGTTCCATTATGCATCAACACATTTTATTTTTACATTGCATACCGCTGACTACGCGGCACTTTCGGTACGAGTAGACGGCCTCACGCCAGCAACAGTGGAGTTCGCTCGCCGAAGCCGTCGCGTGAATGAGGTTTGCCTGCGCAAGCGACTGTTCGCGCGAAGACGATCTACGTCGCGTCGCTCGTCGCTGTCGCGTGCATTTTCGCGCTTATGGGGTTTGGCCTTAAGAGGTGTCCCCACGTTTTACAGCAGCGCCATCGGATATGAGGGCAACATCTTCTGATTGGCTGAAGATTTCATTGACTGATTGATTGATTGATTGATTGATTGATTGATTGATTGATTGATTGATTCATTCATTCATTCATTCATTCATTCATTCATTTGTCCATTAAATGCCAAATGAGGAGCATTAGGTATATGGTGGGGAGCACATCCGTGGTTTCTTGACTCTCCCTCCGGCGTTGAAGCGACGTTAGTAAACAGCTCCCACCGTCAGTGTTTCCCTGTACCAGACAGGGCAAGAGAAACGAAAACGTAGTCATCCAGTAGTGTTATTCTGTCTGCAGCAGGCATGGTCTACAGCAGTCGTCGTCACAGCGTCGATCAACCAAAGAGAACCAGGCAGACATCTCTCTCGGCCGAAGCAGAAAACAAACAACTCAAGTCACAGATGGGCCAGGGCACAATAGAAGCGTTTATTCATTTAAATTAGAGTTGCCACATGTACACGGCTTCAACACAACGTCAGACACCTTCTCTGAGGCTTTTGGCGCCACCGCGACAATGGCGATTTTACGTATGCTGTATTTTACACACTCATAGCGCTCGGTCGGCGTCACAGGAGCGACGCCTGCCAGGGGTAGGTGAATGAATGTCGAACATACTTCTTTGTTTACATCGTGTATGTGGAAAGTTTACACGTGGACGATCTCAATAGAACAAGTGAATGAATGGGCAGAACTATAAATCAACTGGGAAATAAAGGAAGCGAGGAGGATAAACACAGAGAGGTTTCAGCAGAGGACACATCAGTTATACAGCACCAAGAGATACTCTCGAGGTAGACTGCGCGAGGGAAACAAAACGAAATGTACAGGTGCGTTCTACAGAGGCCACGCGGCGTGGCACTCACGAGACTCGAAAAATGTGGCACTGTGATTCACGGACTCGGAGAACGTTCTTTCAGTTCGCCATGAGGTATACTTGGGCAAATACACCACGATGCACTCTGAAGGCTGTTCTCCGTGCTTTTTTTTTTCCATTTCGCTACAATGGTCACTCCGGGAATAACATTGCCCGAACGGGGCTCCCGAATAGGACAACACATCAACGACACAAGGTAAAACAAGGCAATCATCAACGCATCACACACATACTAGGCGTACAAGCATCATCAGTGACACAATTTCAACACTCTAAAAAGCGAGCCGAGCAGCTAAGACAAAATGCTTGGGCCAGGTGACTGAACTGGGAACCGGAAACTTGAAAACAAACAAGCGCCGCCATACTTTCGTTCTTACATCGACCATAATATACTAGGGGTGCTTGAGAAACTCAAGTTGAAGTTCAGCTAGATTTCAAGATGAAACCCCAAAACTGGAGAGATTCTTGCGGCAGTGATGATTTTTTTTTTCATTCCGTTATATCGAGACTTGCTGCTTACCGGAACACGCATGCGCCGCGCGAGGAATTACAATAGCTGCGTTTTTAGCCTACATCTTAACGCATTTGAAATGTTTCTGCGATGGGGGTTGATTGCGAAACTAGTCTAAAAGTGCAGCCCCGTAAATGAGGTAGCTATTTGGACAGAGTCATCAACGCTCGAATAATGTTAGTTCTATAATATTAAAACATGTAATTCCAATTGCAAGCGACATATTTTTATTTGAGTGCACCCGGTGGTTGAGAGACCAGGCAACCCGTTGGTGGGGAGGGCCACATCTTCGCGAAATTTCACTGGTCAGGTCACCAGGTATAGGTACAGAGATTTTTATTTATTTATTTTTTATTTTATTTTATTTTTTTTTTGCGTTTGGATGGACAATTTGACGCAAACTGAGAACTTTTGCGTGGTAGTTGCGCAGGCATACTGGCATTTACCGTCTTTTCAACATTTCGGCCATGGTATTTTCTAACCTCAGACGCACTCCCGCGTCAGACATGCACCTCCTTCTTGGCCATGCTTCAGGGAATCTTGCAGCGCTGCAAGTTTACGACGCGCTAACTCTAGTTGCGTGCACACTTCATTCCCACTGTGCTTTCCTCCAGACGCACTCTGAGAGCTTTCGTGAGTGGTAGTGTGGTTTGTCCTAGCGGTTTTGATTCCGATGCGACCAGACGTGACTAGATATCGGCGTGCACTTTGCTACTTTCACTAACTGCATGCGGCAGCCGAGCGACATTTCGGGCAGGTGACTAGGAGAAAAAAAATATAGAGAAAGAAGAAATCACCGCTTAGCGAGTTTTGAGCGTCATGTCTAACGCTGATGTAAGACGGCCGTGGTGACACGCTTAGGGCTCTCTTGACGTCGAGATTCAGTGGCTCCACCGGGCCATTGTGTACACCCGTGTCTGGTTAGGCGCATAGAAGTAAACGATTCCATCACAAGGACGACAACAGAGACATGGTGTGAAAGCAGTGTAGTGAACGCTCTTTGGCGAAACGAAAGCGCATGTCTGCACTGCTGCGGCTGGAACAGTCGAGCAATCTTAGTCTCAAAGTGAGCGTATCAGTGACTGAAGAGGGGAAGAAGATAAAAAAAGGTTTACCGGATTCTCTCAGCAGGTCACGCACAATGGCTATGCTGAACAGAATCCGCATAAAGCGACTAGAATACGTAGCCACGCGCGATAAAACGAACATTTAACTTGACTAAAGCCCTGCGTGCGACTGTGTGAAGCGTGGTCGAAGCGGAAGCGTAGAATCTGCAGCAAACGACACGTCCAAATGGAGTACGCTCCGAAATGGGAGCTGTGGAAAAGGAAAAAAAAAGTGTGTCCACGTGCAGGATGAGCCGTGAAGGAAGAGAAAGCAGTGTAGCTTAATTAGCGCTTTTTTTAAAAAAAAATATTTTATTTCGTTGTGCCGTCACTTTAATGTAAGTCGTGTATATAAAAAATGAAGAAAAGAAGTAAATATAAGCACCGTATAGGTAGCGGTGAATGTGAAACTTAATGTGCCGGTTGGCAGCGGGGTTTGCGCATGAGCGGGTAATTTTCAACGGGAAGTGCCTCGAGAAAGATTCAATCGTTTCTGCCCCTCCCTCGTCTCGCTAGCTTGGGCTACAAAGGACGCGTGTTGTCTCTCGATCTGCCCTACGGTGTCCTCAGTCAGTGCCGAGCAGATTTCATTTATAAAACGCTGTTCCCGACATTGCATGTGGTTCACGTGAGCCATGTATCCTGAAACACGCGGAAAACGGCGTGCCTGAGCGAGGCGAACAAAAAAAAAAAAATTACTAATATTTCTTGCGCAACAAAAATTTTAGGCGCGACCTAAGAAAAAAGAGGACGGCGACAATACCTAAAACAACGTCGATATTTATTATTATTATTCGTTTGTTTTTTTACAACGAGGTTGGGTACAATGTTTGCAGCTGCCGTGTATGATCGACTTCACGTCGTATGCGCAATGAGACTCTTCGATTCCGAAACAAAAAATAGAGAACAACATCTAGGGCACACGTTAACAACTACGAGATAAAAAGCAGCGAACATCGCGAACAGCCGTATGTATAAGTGTATCTATATATTAGGCATACCGCGTGGACGCGCGTGCACGTCTTCTCCTCGGGACCTCAAGCGCTGCTCCAAGGCGCAGCAGCTTTTCTCACGCACGTGTAAGCGAAGTATTTTTTTTTTTTAGATTGACAAGGAAAAAGGACACGCAGGCGCCTCAGACACACGCGCACTACTCGTACACCGACCCACAGTCCCCGCCTCCTGCGGCCCACAACAGCACGCGTAAGAAGACGAGTCTCGAGCGAAGTCAACGTGAGCCATTCTACAGCGCCGACAGTAAGTCTTAGCTGACGAATCAGTATGCTCTTCGGCACTTCGCCAGCAACCTGGCGTCCTACCTAGGGCCTTGACTGGCATGCTTTGGCGCTTAAGTGGACTACAGTGTTGTGTCTTGTGCTACCAAATGCGCAGAGGCACGTGAAACCTTCCGGGGCGTGCCTCTTTTATCGTAACACCGGTCGATGAGCTACGAGAGCTCTGGCACCTGGCGCAGCGCGGCGCGATTTCACGGCCTTAGCGTTCAACACGGCGGCTGTTATCGCCGGGGTCCTGTACACTTGTTGCGGTCCCTGGGGAACGGGCTTTGAGTGAGTTATAATACTCGTACATCTCATGCTTCTTATATTTTTCTTTACAAACAACTCCGAAAACAGCTGTATAATGTACCAGTGGGACTCGCGCACATTCCACTCATTTCTAAAATCGGAGAAGCGCCAGACGAGTACTCAAGTCGCCCACCGGCGATGGCAAACAGCGGCGTCTCAGCGTTAGCTCACCTCGCAAAACCTATCAAATTGGAGCAATATTAAATAAAGATGGGAATAAAAAGAAAAGAGCATAGTGTACAGCCACGCGCGAACTGCAGCACTCGTAATCTCAAGCAGTTCCATGTTCCATGCACCACACAGCATGCGCTTCGATCTAAAGATAGAATCGCAAAAAAAAAAAAAAAAAAGTAGGCCAAGTTTGCTATCCTTCAAACGCGTGGCTTTTCGTACGGCCCTATTATGGTTAAGGAAATACGCACCGGCTTTATTTGTGAAGCCACTGCGTAGGGCTTTTGTGGGCTGCTACGTAAATCTCCTTTCTTTAATTTTTTTTTTGCAGATCTCGGGTTTCAGAAAGGTTACACTGCAGATACCGCGTTCAGTGGCCATCGTAGAAAACATCCGCCAACCGACGTCCTTCGGAATACATTCAGCAGCAGCAAAGGAGGAGGCGCGTAGTCGGTGATGTGCGTGCTTCATATCTGGCCTTAACCCATTCAGGCGAAGATGACGCTCTAAGGCGCTCCCGTAGGCGTAAGCTAATGCACTGCATTAATTAGTCTTTACAGGTAATTTGTGCTGGCACCCGAGACACTCCGTGCGGGTTTCTGAATTAACGACCACGTTGCATCTGAAGCACTCTCGTTCTCTCTTTACGACCTCGTATGGCGGTGTCAGGAGATTCGTCAGCGCGGCGACCAGCTTACAGAACTTTCAGTACGTCGAGTAGGGCATGAAAGCCATCAGCGAGAATTACTCGTTAACCCACGTCGTACAGGCCCATCTACATAAGAGCCACTTAAGAGGAACGATGTTAGAACAAGACGTAGTATTACTTACCACACCCAGCTAAATTTTCGACGGATGTTATGTCGTGTGTTAATTTGCCCTGAACGCTAATATCTGGAAATGGACTATCGCGTGGTATATACATTGGAATATCGCGCGGAACGACAAACGTTCCGAACGATATTCCAGTTTTTTTTTTGCTAATAAAAAAAAAAAAAACGGAAATATCCAGCGAAACAAACATGGCGTATAATTCAGATTTAGTAAATCTAAATTGTACACAATATTTTTAGGTGCAGTAGCATCCAACAGCACTGCTGGCATCATTCTTAATTCTAATTAAATCAGTCGGTTCATACAATCAGTGCGTATGTGACAATACGTTTTTTTTTTCGCTATGTATAATCCAGCAATCGCACTACCTGCGTGGCTAAATCTGAACACGTGGCAACGACTTGAGGCACGAACACTTTAGAAGCGAGGAATACTATGGGGCGCTCCACTCCAAATAGGCGTACTTTGCCAGATGTTTTGGGAGGAGGGTAACTGGTTACAGTGTTTTAATTCAAAAACGTAAAAGAAAGACAAGCTAGCGGACGTTTAGCTAAGTTTTCTGCCATGCGCCTCTTTGTGAGATATGAGTCCTATCGGAAGCATACATCTCACATGTGTCCTACCATGACTCATTTACCTGTGGCTGATTGCCATATTATTTACGGTACGCCGCCATCTGCCGGCATCTACATTTTGGGAGCGGAGCGGTTGCGTTCGGCAAGGCGGATTCGGCATCGGCTTCCTCCTGTCAGAGAAGTATCGGGAAAGCACGCTTTGCTGCTTGCGTTGAATGCATTCTGAAGCTAGTGCAATGCCGGGAACCAGTAACCTAATTTCAGTAAATGGGGCGGAGAATTTCAAAGTTCTAAGCACCCTTATCGCCCTAGCCTATCCATCCCCGCTTTGAAAGATGGCTATAGCTATAGACGATTTTCCGCAGCGGCGCACGGGCGCTGCCATATTTGATCACGTGACCGTAACTGGCCTTCCCCCAGCCAGGTGCCCCAGCCAACGCATTGGGCCAGCGAAGCGGCCGTGGCCGTAAGCGCCAGCAGCCGGGGTTAGAAGCCAACATGGCAGCACCCATGCAGACGCGATCGCCCGCTTCGATCCGACCTCGCGCTTGCTACTCGCCCACTGTCTTCACAGCAATAAATAAATGGTGAAATCAGCTATCGCTTCGTGTCATCTCAGGCTGGGGACAAAGCATCAGGTATGTTCTGCGTTTATTATCGAGAATAGCTATTTATTTAGCCATGCCTGCTAAGCCTTGTCTCCGAGAATTTGAGAATGAATCTTGAAAACACTACAAAATGCCGACGAATGCATTGCTCTCAAAGCTTCAGAACGTAAATATAAAGCAAATAAATGCATAGGTTACGCACTTACGGGCCACACAGTGCAAGACGACGACGTGATAAATTCGAGGCGGAAGGGAACTACATCTACAGGTATCGCCATGTTGACTTTTCCGGCGCTGCCGTCTGCTCGCTTTTACTCGCGTGCGCGCAGACGCTATGGGGACGCCGAGAAGACAACGCGACGCGGATGGACACATATCGAGCAGCGCTGACAAAGGCCAAGGCATTCAGACGGCCGCGGTAGGAGACGGCCATGGTGCAGCGGTGGCGTCATCTAGTTTTGATTAAACAAACCAGCTGCGGAAAATCGTCTATAAGAAAAAAAAAGCAGTGAAATTTGCCATCAGGCCGTGTCAACTTCCTCTCCACATTGAAAAGAAGGCGGACATTATTTTCCACAGTGATAACATGCACTAGTGATGGTGCAGGGAACTTGCAACGTTGCTCATACATGGCAATAAAACAATCTGAAGTCTCATGACAACGTGTCAGTAATTCTCAGACCGACTAGAATACACACGCACACACACATACACCGGAACGAAAGTGTCGATGAAAAAAGATTCCAACGGACTTCAGTCGTAATCTTCCCATTTCCTAGGCGATAGTATTTCGTCGCGATATGTATTCCTGATTACAAGTAAACTTTCGAAAGACCAAAAAAATGTCTCTATCTAGAAAGATAACAACAGCAACGTGTTCGAAGTTGTAGTGTGTCAGGCACAAAACAACGTCTCAAAATTTATGGTTGCCTCGACTAGATTAACTGAAACATAGCTTGAAAGAAGCGGCGTACTTGTAGACATCGTCGATGCGCTTAGCGAGTTTGGAGGGAACTGACCAAACTGGCAGTAGAGGCAGTGCTTTCTCCACTAGTACGAGCTCTAGTAATGGTCCTTGCAGTTACCGCCTTTCGTGCATTCGAGCTCTATACTGAGGCGTCAGCGGGAAATGAAAGAACACACAAAATCCGTGCTTTTATCCTGCCTAGGTGTAAGCTATGTATAAAATGACACGATTACACCAGCTTTGTGTCGCACAGCATCGAAACTCACGGCCATCGAATTAAAAGATTGTCGAAATTGCCTCTTGTGCAAACGAGAGATGCAATCCAGTGTTCCTAAAACGAAAATTAATTGAAAAGGAGCTGCACTGACAGATGAAAAATACGCAGCAAAAAATAATAATTGATGAAAAAATGCGACGCGAGAGCGAAAATGCTATAACTTCAGATGGAGTCGGTGGATTGTAGCGTCTACATAGATTTAGCAGGGAAACACGGTCTTTAAGTGTTCATGAAGGTAACAACCATAGCTGTGGTTTGACTAGCTTCCGCGTTGTTTCATAGACGGTGACGTAGGTTCATCCCAACATGCTCACAAACACCAGTGAGCCTAGTCTCGCTTCTGTCATTCGGGCGTTCACAATAAATCGCCTTAAACTCTATAGCTTCCCTTTGCCAGCATATCACTGCAAGCAGGTGAAAATAGTGAATGCAGCATACTTTACATGAATCCAGACCACCGGGAACGAGAGCACGGTCTCTCTGTTGTCAGCAGCTTCACTGGTCATGGCTTTCACAGTGCGGCGAAGAGTGTGTGTACAGAGGGTGGGGGGTGCAAATGGGAAAGGGGTGCGAAGCATGGACGAACCCTTGTCGGAATGGTGACAGAGAGCGAACCACCGAATCACGAATTGTCTCGCTTCAACGGATTTTCGCTTTCTATACCCATATAGTGTCTTTACAGTTCACGACGCACGATGGTTGTCATGGGCAGCGTCACACAAAACAAGAGACAAACCACTGGCAACCTTCCGCCTTTTCCAGCGTTTCGAGTGGCAACGCCAACAAGGGGCAACGCTAGGCAAGTGCATGTGTGGATGTGTGCGTGTGCGAGCTAGCACGCTTGATGCATTCACGAGAACATCACTACAGATATCTCACTGCTACACAGGCAACGCCGCCACACGGTTTCTGCGGTTTCGCCGCCTGGCTAACGGTGCAGGTTGCAACAAGATGACGGAAACAACTCAATCAACTACGCGTCGGTACAGAAAGTGCGCTATGGCTGCTCCCAAACGGATATTAGCTCTTGCTGCAACAACGATCTGCATCACAGCAGACACGTCCTCAGTTGCAGTCCACGGAAATTACCTCCTGGTCTGGATTGAAAAAAAAGAAAGAATAGAAAGACTTTTCTGACACATAACATACACTAGCGGCGAACATAGCGTGGGCCTTTGAGAACACAAGACCACAAAAAAAAAGAAAAAAATGAGATTCAGCAGACGTAGTGCAGTAGTGTACTGCGTTTTCCGCAACATAAGCGCGGACGCCAGGTAACAAGAGTCTCTGCGGTGCTTTGAGTTCGTAGCACTCTGGCGAAGCGAGAAATATGATGAGTTGCGTCCTATAATGATGCAAACAAGAACAGGGCCGTCCTTAACCTCTGAAACAAAGGCATAATCACGAACTTTCTGCAGGGGTGGCCAGTGTGCAAGCACCGCTAAGTCCTTTCCTGAGCTCGCACGAGCCGTGGGTATGTCGAACGTAGTTACTACCGGGCCGTGAACAACCGCAGTTCACTCAGTTGTACGTTCACCGACGATGTGCCCTTCCACAGCAACCTGTTCTCTGCGGGGCATTTACGCACGTGCACATCTTGGGAGAATGTCGCTGGCGCCCCCTGTGGTCGGCGGCCGGTGCTCGAGATGGCGACGATGGCATCAGCGCAGTTAGTGGCGTGCATCCACCTTGCCTTCTAGCCTGCGGGGCGGCGTGGGACTGCGCTTGCCGACGGGGCCTCCGCCGCTGCTGCTGGGGCTGGAGGACGGCTGGCCGCACACGCGGTGGTGGTTCTCCCAGTCCTTGTGCTGGCAGAAGGCGCCGCAGTAGCGCGCGACGTTGCAGCCGCTGCACGTCTCGTTCGCCTTGCGTCCGCAGTTCCAGCAGTTCTGCTTTAAGGGGCGGAGAAACCGAGAAAACAAGGTCAAAAACACACCCGTCCTTCCGCGGTATTGGCTGGACTACAGGTACAGTGTACTACAGGTGCTTCCGCATGCCCCCCACAAGATGGGCGAGCGGGGCACCGAAAGCTCCACACTCACCTCGGTCGAGTCCTCCTGGTGGTTGACGGCGGCCAGTGCCTCTTCGGCGGCCTGGCGTCGCGCCTCGCCCAGCAGCCGCTCCATCTTGGTGCGCTCGGCTGCCACCAGTTCGCTGGCCTTGGATTCGGCGGCCGACACGGCTTTCTGTAGCTCGGCCACGGCCTGTCGCTTGACCTCGTTCACCGCCTCCTCTGCAAGTACGCGACACACTCTTTTGCAGTGCTACTGCGGTCGATAAAACCCTGTTCAAAGAACCGCCTTTTCCGTCGCACGAAAATGTGCTTGGTGGTGTACCACACGCGCAACGATCGCTACCGAAAAATTTGCGCCATGCCAATTGATGACGGTATTAAATGCCTCTTTGCCCCATCGAGATCAAAGTCCAGCGTCCTGTCTAAATGGAGTTAATGCAAGGCTGACAAAGGTCGATGGAAATCCAACACAGTCAGCAAACGATGTGTTTTTTTTCTCTCGGAGAGTAATCCTGGCAACTGCAGGAAGCTGCTGTTACTTGGAAGTTTTATGTGTTAGTGCTGCTACCTTACCCTCCCTTGTTGCTTGATTGTGCTAAACATGAAATGGTCGACCTCCAAGAGCACGCTATTCAAGGTGAGTCGGTGGAAATCATATACGGAATTTAATGCACTATAAACTTAGACAATGCCCATGACAAATCTCTCACAGCTCCACCCCTATTTCGCAATCTCTACCAAACGCGTCAGAAACCAACTCCCCCTGCTTCTTATGCTGTGTCATCGACCATAGTTCTTAAATAGTATTCAAAACCCCAATTCAGGTATAACACATTTCTAAACACATATCCCGTGTTCTTCAAAGGCTATGACAGCTGCATGTAAGTGCCGGTGATCGCTGCCAAATCAACCACATCCTACGGCCCGCGTTAGTGCGGCTTCGTCATCGACTGTTTCACTGGAAACTGGTATTCTGACAACTTGGCACGTACTGAGATTTGTGGCTCATGGCATCCTGGACTGAAGACTCCGCCCTCGACTAGAGACCGCCAAAGGACCATGCGCATTCTTTTTAGTTTAATTAAATCTATGTATCGCTCTCTGTCTATCCCCTGAACGGCAGCATGGCACATTTGAAAGGTTGAGTCCCCGTGTCCCAAACGAGCATGCTAGCTGTGAGTGAAGTAGTGGAAGGCCGCCAACTTAACCGACATTGTTTATTTAACGCTACCGTAATTCAAGGTCTACAGATATTTTTTGTATTCTTCCGTGGAAATACGGCCGCTGCGGTCGGAATTTGACCTCACAGCGGGCACTGCATGCAGCACAATACCACGGAGTTGCAGGAGCGGGTTAATAGGCACACAGAAGGCAACATGCATATCGAATGAGAGAGAGAAAAAAAAGAAGAACCCACAGCACCAACGATAACCCAGGAAAACTCGTAAGTCACTTGGACATCCCTCGTGTTTACTTTAGTGTCGTTCATCCACGCGTCGTTTCTTTCAACATGAAAGTGTACCAAGCTCGCTAGTTCAAACTTCTGGAGTTACAAGTGAGGATATTTGGCATGGAATAGCTGCGGTATTCAAACAAAAAGCGTTTCGTACGTTCTCATAAGTGGAGGATAAACATTCGTTCTTTTTTTCTTCATGGGATGCTTTCTTCAGTTTAAACGGGAAATTAAGAGGTGGGGCGAGGGGTAACATTCCTTAAACGCGTGCTTAACAGCCGGCAAGCTTCACGTCGTCCAGTGCGAAATCTGTCACACGCAGATGGATTTTAAGCAAAGTAATTGAATCCGTTGCGCTCGTTGCTGCGGTCATTTCTGTAAACGTGCGGAGTTTCAGTACTTTAAAAGCGAGGTGGAAATGTGCGATCTGCAATGTACAGCGCTGAACCCTGCAATAATTGGCTGCAGCGAAAGCGAGCTTCCCCATCACTCGCCTATTCCGAGACGAGATTGGGACGGAATGAAACAGCGTTTCAGACAGGACGCAGTGAAGAGGACAGACGCGGTGCCGTGTCTGTCGTCCTCACTTTGTCCTCCTGGCTGAAGCGCTGTCTCCGTCTGTTCCCACAACGCACAAACCAGCACAGTCGAGCACACTGCTTCCAGAGGAACAGTACTGAAGCCCCGTGCATGATTCCACATGTGCGCACTGTCAGTATTTCCCCCCCCCCAAATTTTCAGGTTCTATTGGACGCACAATGCACATAATGGCCTTCGAATTTTCAAATTTTAAGCGAAGGAGGGTACTTAATCTTCTGACAGGTTTTGCACACTTAAATCGTTTCAGTACGGAGTGAATCGGCGGCTCAAAGGCAGGAAAGTCAGCATCAAAATTTCCTTTCCTTGAACGATGCATCGCTCCGGCAAAGGAGGGCACCCTCGAACAGAGAGCATGCCTTCATTGAAGAATTTACGCTTGCTCGAACGAGAAGCCCTACTTCATGCAATTTGGCTTGAGACGTTGATAGCGCCATGTACGCGCCACGTCCATGGTCAAGTTTGGGAACACCGTCTATACATATGATTTTCCACTAATTACTGCGCGCGACAGACTGATACGAAAACGGAGCTGAGGAACTGAGTGAAGACTCACCTGCGCGACGCCGGACCTCGGAGACCCTGTCGATCTCGGCGGCTGACTTGTAGTGCGCCATGAGGTCCCGCTTCTTGAGATCGTAGTCGACGTCCAGGTGGCGTCGACTGCCCGTCCACACGGATGCCGAGAAATCGGGCCGCTCCGCTTGGCTGCGGTGTTGCAGAATGGCGATGGCGCGCTTGGTCTTCTCAACCATGCCCAGTATGCAGTTCAGCATCTGCGGAACGAAGAGCAGCGCGTGAGCGCAGCCGTTTCCGCGAGCGGGGTTTCCCCACCACCAAGGCTCAGAAGGAGCCATATTTGGCTTCTTAGCTAAGAATTGTGCTGGTTTGTCGTGCCTGCTGCTGCTCCCGGTTGCTGGAACGGTTGGTTTGTCGGAGGATATATTTTGGGATAGATATTCGAAATCTGTCAGGGCAGTGAATGCGAGTAGCATAAGTGGGGCTTATATATTCACTGCACGCTGACCAACCATGACGCTCCCAAAAGCACACCTCTCTTCTGCGTTAAAGAAATCAGTGCAGATTTTACGCACTCTACGAATCATTATTAGGCAAAACATTTCGCAAATGGCTATTGAATATCATCTGGTTACCACAGTTACCAGATGGGTAAAGGCGTTTGCTTAAAAGGCCTCTCACCAGGCCGCATAGCAATTTTTTGTTATGCAGTGGAAGTTGTTACGTACCCAACAGATAGCAACAAGTTCGGCCACCAGTCGCTAGCATCACTGAAAGACGCTACCAAAAAAAGGCATCAATATAACGTTCCAGAGGGTACCTTCACATGTTGGTGTCAGCGGCAACGAAAGAGCAGATGCCCAGGCCAACGAAGCACTTTCAAGACTATCGACAATCAGAGCTCCTATGAACTACCAAAACAGACAGTTCGATGCCATTTTCGCTCTTTATGGAATTCGCCCTATCAGCCCTGTGTCACAAGAGGCCTTAGTCACGCCGAGTCAACCCTGCTGTTCAGAATGAGAATACGATCGGCCTACACTCCTGCATGGTTATTTAAAGTCAGGGGCACTCCTTCCCCGCTGTGCACTGAATGCAATGAAGCCGTGGGTATTCAGCACTACGTCTGGTCATGTAAGCGTTTTTGCTCTGAGAGGGACAGATTAATGGACAGTATGAAGAAGGGAGGGTTTCCCCACGGATGCTGTGAAAACACTGTGTTTCCGGCGGGTGCGCGGTTGATGCGAAAGCAAGTGGCTAATATACTTTTACATTTTCTGCGAGAGACAGGATTAAGCGATGTTTGGTGAGCCGACCTACATGGAAAGAGTCGCTCAGGCGGAGCAACTGCCGGCCAGGTCTGCGAGGCTAACCCCGCCTGTGGCAACATCCTCATCACCACCACCACCACAACCACCACCACAATTCTACCGCAAGAATTTTTCAAATTGGTTCACTACAAGGAGAGATAAAACTATTTTGAGGCGGCGCGCAACAGTGTTGTGAGGAGGCGAGCTTCGCACCCTTGCCACTTATCCTGCCTAGACTTCGCAAGCCAAACTCCTTCCCTGCGTTAACCCATATGCCGGAGCAGGAGTACAACGTGACGCACACGCATCACCACGTCCCGCACACGTCACCATGCGTGAGCGAGACGCGCCCTCCTCCTTTCTCTGCAGTTTACGCTGCGCTAGAGAGCCTCGGTGTCCTCGCCCGCCTCTCCAAGCATCGGGCATGGAGTACACCGAGGCTCTCTTTGGTGCGCGGCGCAGCACCTTTATCTCCGTCACACTCGATGTCGCACGTCATCGCCACATCTTGGAGCACGAGGGCCAGAGAAGAGCAGACGCCGTTCAATTTGAAATTGAGCTTTTTTCGCGGCGCGTAGCGGTGTAACACTTGGCAGACACGACCGTGAGCTCGCAATGTAAGTATTGCGCTGTCCGCTCAAAATGGCCAGGCTGGTGAGGGCGGCCTTTTTTTTCGTGTGACGCGCGCCTACGTGTGACGACAGCAAAAGGTACAATGGTTGCGACAATCGTGTGCAGTGACACAGTGAGTTCTATTCTGGCCGTCCGACGCGCGTTTACGACATTGCGGTTTTTTGGCGTCTGTGTTGGTACCGAAAGGAAATTAGGGAGGGACAAACGATTTGTGACATCGCTTGCGATTAATCGCAAGCGATGTCACACGCAAGCGATTAATCGCAAGCGTGTATAAAATTTAATTAAGTTTTATACAACCATACCTTGGTACGTTACGTGGTGTATGGTAGAGCTACAGGTGAACATTTTCGATCCGGTCCGGCGAAGGAACGTTAACCCATATATGCCCAAACTCAGAAAAAATGACAAAACAAATATTTTTTTCACAAAAAAGTGCACTTGTACCCTCAAAAAAAAAAAGCACAAGTTTTTTATTTACTGCCAGGTAAACGTGACACTGTTTTTCAAGCGGTCCTACATACTGGACAGTGGGCATTATGGGTGCTATGTGCGGGTGTGGTAAGCCTTGAAACATTTCACGTGCATACCGACATTGTACTTCTCACAGCGAGGAGTTGTCTTCTCATGTCAGTGAGCGCACCTTTCTGTTTACTCTGAGGGACAACAGTGTGGTCGGTGCGCGTCTACGAGACGTCTTTCATACGAAGCACGCGTTTGCCCGGAGAAAGCGGTCGGCACCTGGCGGGATGAAAAGGAAGCAATGTGTGGGCTTGCACACGTTGAGAATAAGACCTGTTTGATGTGCTGTAAGTGGCGCTAGTCATCAGCTAAAGAACTACCGATGTTAGAATGCATCAAAGAAGCGTCCTATATGTAGGACACTGAGCATATATGGGTTAAGACCTATTCGACCACGGTCGATCATCACAGTGGTACGATGTCGCACAGCTTCTACTATGAAGGCAGGTGAACCAGGAGGAAAAACTTTTGTGTCCTACCCTACGCTTGTAAAAGGGGAGGTTGGAAGATGGGAGAGCATAGAGAAGAAGCATGATCACACGCAGTTACATAATGCCGCGGGAAAGATAATACTATACAATAATAATCTTGTACACTTCCGATTTTAGTTCCGTGTCACGCATTAACATAATCGTACACAGCTAACAATAACAACTTTTATCCACACAATGTACTGGTAAAGTACAAGTTATCAACGAATAATGATAAGAAAGTGAACGAAAGCGAGAAAATATAAAAAGCATTATTTTTTTTTATTATGTTACTACCACGCCTTTTACAGGGACTAAGACAGTCAACGTCACCCTCTGAAGCTTCTGAAAGTTGAATGTTGTAGAATAGGTACTCACGGTGTTGATGTTCTTCCACTCGTCTTCCATGTCCCGATCCTCGGGGTAATCCCTATGCAGCATTCCTAGCGATGAGGAAAAAAAGAAAAGAGAAACAGAGCGCATTACGATATGATGCCAACACTCGTCATGGCAGCTTAGCGGTTAAACTGTTGCGCTGCTAATCTCGAGGACGCGCGTTCGAGTCCCGGCTGCGGCGTCCACATTTCGACGCGGGCGAAATGCATAAAAACATCCATGTGCTTAGATTTAGGTACATGTTAAAGAACCCCGTGGTCAGAATTATTCCAAAGTCCCCCACCATAGGCGTGCGCAGGGTTCCCCTTCAGGGGGGGGGGGGGGCGGAGGCTCGTCGCAGCGCCCCCCTTCCCTATTAAGTCAATGTTTGGGGCAGACTTTGCGGCCCCCCCATTTTAGGTGACTAGGAGTGGGGGGGCCGCCCCCCCTCTGCCCCCCCTCGTGCGCACGCCTATGTGCCCCACTAGGGCGTGCCTCATAATCATATCGTTGTTTTGGCTCGTAAAAACCCCCGGATTTTATTGTTTCGTGACAGTGATGACTGTAAAAGAATCGCTTATACAGACTTGCTTCGCATCGGCGGTGCACACAGCGATAGAATGTTAAAACAGGGATGATCATGCGTCCCAGCTGCTATAATGTACTTCTCGCAGTGGCTTTTGTCCAATGCTAATATACCTATTCATTTGACTTTGTGATATACACGAAGCATCGTTGCAAGAAGACATTCCTTTGTATGCGAGGTTAACGCGCTAGTTCGACGAAATATTAGTGGAGATTTTACCTAGGGAGTGGGGTGATATATTCTATACTTCGAATACGAATAAAATATATACTCTGCTCTTCTTCGATTCGTCTTCAATTCGAGAACTTATTATTCGAAGGTTCCGAATATTCTTTCTTTCGGATATATAAGGAGCAAACACACTTATTGAAATCTCGAGGACGACAGAAAGACGGATGTGAGTACCTTTTTGAATTATTTTGTTGCGGGGCGTTTGTTGCAGAAGGACATGAGTTCGTGAATGAGTGCACGGGGCACGTAACTTCTGCTCAAGAATGTGCAATCATTCAATTAAAATGCCTAGCTTTTAAGGGAGACTGTACACGCATTTGTGTGGATTTATTACTTGGCCGCTCTCACAATGTTTGCATCCATTTAAAACAATCTACGGTGCGTTTACATTACAGGTCTTTTTTTCAGCGTCGACAGCTACCTGCGCGTCTGGTAACACCGTTGTTTTTTCGTTTAATTAGTGTCATTCAATTACTGCTGGGCGCTCCTACTGTATACCTTCTTATCTTCAAGCCTTCATTTCTCCCTAATATGATCAAAAACTTGATTCTTTGTGCTAGTTAAGTTCGCCAGTTTCTCAATTCTTTCATTTCGTCTTTCATTTCCCCCCACAAGCTCATTCGCGCCCACCGTATACGATAGGGCGACCAATCTTTTCGTCTGTACTCGCTGTACATTTAGTAACACCGCGTTTAGGAGTTTGCGCGTAACTAATATATTTTTACGAGGTAACGACGCTAACCGCGGTACTAGCGGATTCACCCAACACCTCGTAAGCACAATGCGAGGCTTGTGGGTTCAGTGCCGTAGCGTCACGATAACGAGACCCGCGGTCATGCAGCCAAACGGAGCGCGCACCGCGAATCAGCAGAGGTGCATTTAGCACTTTTGTTTTACCGCGCTTAGGAGTAGAAAACCAGTCTGCCGGCGCGGGAGCAGAGTGCACAGACATTGTCTTACTACAAAAAAGCTAAGGAGTTGCCCTAGCTCTCAAGACGGAGGCTGCGCGTACCGTAGCAAGGCCTGTAGAAGTCCCTGTCCAGGCGATCGTAGCGATCGTAGCGGTCCCGGAATAGCGGCGTCGATGCTTCCTCAAAGCGGAAGGCCGCGGGTGGCGGGTGGGCGGCGTGCGCACCGACTCCGGGGCTGAGCCTCGCCGTTCCGGGGCTCGCTGAGAGGGGCTGGTGGCGCTTGGCCGCCGGCGGGCCGCCTTCCTCCAACACCACCGCTGCGCCGACTGCTGACGCCGCGTGGCCGTTCTCCTTCGGCCGACTGCAATGTACAAATGAGCGTTACGTCTCGATCCAGCTAGATGCTGAGAGGATTGCGTGGAACCCAGCGTATCCACCTGGCGTGCTACTCCAGATGGGTACGATGTAAAATGAAACTCT
The DNA here is from genome assembly GCA_030522465.1 of Rhipicephalus appendiculatus. NCBI lineage: Eukaryota > Metazoa > Arthropoda > Arachnida > Ixodida > Ixodidae > Rhipicephalus > Rhipicephalus appendiculatus. Next base: position 3,191,783 of record JALIZH010032925.1, on the reverse strand, counting down.
AAGTGTACACAGTGCATGATAGATACAGAACGTAATAATAGGCCACGGCAGCACTGAATGAAGTGAAGTATCTCAATATGACCAGCGTCTCTAAAGAAGCTTTAAAGGTGTCTTCGTTGCGTGAGGCGAGTGTCCTTGATAAATGTTTAGTTCGGTCATTAGGACTTTTCTTTCCAGAGCTAATATTCTTCAATGTAGGTAGGATAAGTCTTCCCCACACGGAACGTGTGTCGCAAGATAAAAAAAGCATGGAAGGGTGTAAGGGAGAATCCGACAACAGGGCCCTTCCTTATTATCAACATGGAAGCCTTCCCCTAAGTCTGGTTTCGCTGCATGTGACAAGAGTTGTGGGGCTAAGCCAAATTCACCGCAGCTCACCCGTCCGGGGGCGTCCTCCGCTTGAGGGGGGGCGCCTTCCTTGGCGTCCGGCTGAAAGATCTCGAACGGCTCTCCACCCGGCTGGTCCAGAACCAGCTGCTCGTGCTGCCGCAGGTACTGAGCGGGGCTCTGCTTGGCGGCTCGCGCGTAGTGCACCAGCTCGGTCTGCAGCAACGGCAGATGCGACTGCGAGCACCAGAGACCATCTCAGTTGAGGTCAATCGCAAGTTCTAACTGATAGCAACCCGCGTAACAAGAGGTTTAGCCACCGTATGACGAAAGGCTGTCTCCTTTTTCGATATATGTGTACTGTTGGCCCATTTCCCGCACTGTCTGAAAGTTCCTTCAACTCAACATTTCTTCCTCTCGTCGCAAGTTCGCCATTCCGATGACCGTTTATAAAGAAAGCCACTGTCCCGCACATATTTGCTCAGGTACGTTTACATCTCTGTCAAGCAGAAAGTTATTTCTTAAATAGGAAAACTGAACTAGATGAGGACGGACCAGATTATGTTTAGCTAAAAATATAGTATAATAGCAGTAACTGACTCTTCGAAAGTTCTAATGATGTGGGTTCATTACTGTGTTACGCAAGGAGGAAATGACGCTACGAACGCTTCACAATACAACGTTCAATCCAGTACGGCTAATGTACTTTATGTAGCTAATGTCGTTAATGTACTCATGGTCAAAAACAAGCGGGACAGTTATTGCATTGTTGCTGTTCTTGAAACACAGCCGTTATAACCCCTGCGTCACGGAAGACGTTGCGTGCACTTTTTTAGCGGTGCCTCCCACAACAAACAATTGCAAATGTTGACGCTTATATTCAAAATGTGAATCAATGCATTTGCTCAGTATGCAGGCACACACAAAATTCATTTTTCATTTATCTTTCCAAGTCTCGGCAACACGAAGTTATGGAAACGACACTCAGCAGAACGCGCTTCCAATAGCAAGGTGACTGCGTGCAGGCGCAAAGATGGTCGGCCGTATACAGTTGCGCTTCAAGGAGGTTGAAGACCTCGCCCAGATGGCAGCCTACATCTCGTCTTTTTCACACAAGCAAAGCGGCAACGCTAGTCCTTTGGCTGGACGTGTGTTCAGCAGTGAGTGGTAAAAACAAACAAAAAGTGCGTTTTGTAACTTTTTTTTTTCATCTCAGTTACAGAGCGCAGCCTAATTCACGTAAGCAAAGTTTTATGTTATGACTTTACGGAAAAAAGTAAAAGTACCAGAAATAGGAATACGAAGCCGTTATTCTCGTCATGTTCAACCCACAAAAATAGAAATGGCCACATATTCTTCCAAAAACTATCTTTCGCCCCATCGGCCTGCGTAAAATACTCCAGGGTCTCATGAGATGAATGGGATTATACGTTGCGAATTGTCCGTGGCTAGGTTTCCTCGTGTCCCTGCAACTGAGCGTCGATATGCATACCTGAACGTCCTCACAACCGTGCGTTCGTGATCGGCGTCTATGATGTGCCATTTGTCTCATGAATTTAGTGCTCTATGAATGCAGTATCGAATTTTTTTATCGCTACGCTTTGCGACCTGTGTGCTGAGCTTATATGATAGGAGGTACCAAGCGCCATTCCTAACAGCCAGTTGATCACTGTGGTATATGAAGTGATCACATATACACACAAATAATACGTACAGTCATACACACGTATATCACATACCAAAAGGAGTAATTCATAACGTTTCGTCCACAACTCCTTAAATTCACGTGAAGAATGAGACTCGCTGTGCCTACAAATACACTGCGAGAAGGCAACAGCATGCTGGGCGTTCTATGAGTTATTTTAACCTTGTCTGAGTAGTATTAAACGCGAAAACAGCAAAAGTATCATTCGAAGTTTCAAATTTTAATCGGCTTCCAACGGTATACTCTTCTTGGTCGCAACTTTTCACTACATTGTTCATTCAACTGCATACCACGGTAACGCAGAACATAACTGGCTTGTATTTGAAACTAACAAATAGTATTAAAAAGACCAAATTTCAGTCACATAATTAAAACTGTTTTTGAAACACGTTGAAGGAAGTTTAAGTCACGAAAAAAGAAAAAAAAAGACGAGCTTTACCTTGAGGAATGGAACCACGAAGGGACGCAACGGGTAATTCGTGATGTCTTGGATGCTGTGATGGAAGTCTTCGATGGATATCGTGGAGCTCTGTTGGAAAGTGAAGTTGTTCGAGTAAGCGGACTTTGCTACACAATAAAGCAAAAAGGTGCACTTTTTTACGCATCCTGTGGTGAAGAGTTCAGATTTTGGTTTCGCTGAAGAATAGTGCTGATAACAAACATGTTTCTAATACGAAAGCTGTTTTTACTCTTATTAATCTATGGGTTAATAACAAGGAGCTGAAGCGTGCGAAAAATGAAGTCTCACCGGCTGTTTTACATTAAGGGGCTAACTTTAGAGCGTATTATGCGGCCAGAAGATCAGACTAGTCATCGCTGAATAAAAATAGGTTGGCGTCGTCCGTATGAGTTAACTATAGTGAAACGAAAGGCACAGAAATGAATGATCTCCCACAATTAAAGTATGTTCCGTTCGCAGAATTAACTCTATGAAAGCATCAATTTTTCTGACGAATTTTTTTATTTTATGGAAAATTAGCCACCCCGCAAGCGAGCTACTAGGCAGGGTAGCTCGCTTGCGGGGTGGCTGATCGGAAATGCTTATGTCCAAAGCATAGTTCACGCGTGTGTGCTCAATGGGAGAAACCGATGGAACACGCTGTAGGCGTATTTTGTGTGCTCACCACAAGTCCCAGAATGAGGCCGTGAACCCGCTCTCCGACGTCTGGCGAAACGTCGCTCGCAAATTGTTGCAGAGTGGTCAGGAACCTTTTCACTTTGCTCAGCTGCCGTGCTCCTGAAACGAGTATATAAAAAAAGAAAAAGATAGTGGATAGAATAATTAGCATCCAGTCTCGTGTTCATCCCTTCTTTCTGCTTTCTACGGAGTGCTCGTCCCGTTACTGAGCATCACTTAATGAAATATTGAGGCTAAAACTTTAATTATTTTCCCCCAACAGTAGATTCACTGATTGAGGCTTTAAATTCTGAACTGCGAGGGACGTCGCGTGTTCGAGGTTTCCGCAATAATTTTCGATACGCTACTGACACTATTTCCATTCTTGGCCCCACCGAAGTGGGTATCAGCCATTAATAGAAAGCAACAACAACAACCATGTCGCGGCAGTAGCAGGTCGTTGAATTCTTGACTCCATTGTCGGCGCTTCTCGCATTTTCATATAGATGGAGTACTATGTATCCAGCGCTTGTGGCTGGTTAAATATAAATTAAAATGGTGTGTTTTGCATGCCAAAACCAAGATCAGATTATCAGGCATTAGGTTTTTTTACCGCCTGGTGTTCTGTGCGCGAACGATTTCGATGGTGCAGGAGCCTTTTTTTTTTTTTTGCGTTCCATTCCAGTCGCATTGCGGTAGCCGTACACGGAATCGAACCGGCAACTTCGAGCATAGCAGCATAACGCCACAGCCACTGAGCTGCCACGACGAATATGATTGTACCCTATCATACTGGACACGTACTCTGCTGATGAGGAATTGGACGCCTAAAACTTTTTAAAGTTATATGACAAGCATTTACTGCCGCAAAACTAACGACCGACGCGTTGTTTTTGAGTGGTGGGTTCTTTGACGTGCGCCTTTATCTCACTACACGAGTGGCTTTATAAGATATGTTTGAGTGTAGAGATTCTTGCTGGATGAGTTGATTAACACCTAATGGATTAATAATAGCGCAAAAAAAAACAAACAAAGATTTTAGGTAGAAAAGGAGCAACAGGTCGGTGGCGCCCGGCTTGTTACTTCCTCCTTGTTCTGCCTAAAATGTTTGTTTGCGCTATTATTAAGAAAAGGTTTCTTGCAATGAGTGGCTCCATGATCGCGGTTGCTTTTTCACTGCCCTAGTGGATCAGCACTAATGCAGTGATACATCATATTTATCAAAGAGCGGTCGCTATTCCTATTGAACATCTGAGCGTGTGCTCAGAAACGGGGTGTAACATAAGTACAAAAACACCATGAGTGCATGCATTCTCTGGCGAAAGGTTGTCTATGTGCTCGAGACGATTATTTTACTACAGTATCAAAAACAGCAGAGTTCGCTATTTAGTTGTGTAGGGTTGCCATTGAAATAAAATGATGTCTATCATATAACACATAAAGGAAGACGCAATGCACTGCACGTGGCGCCAGAATGCTAGGATAGTATAACTTTAATTGTTTTTCTTTTTTTCGAAAACAAGCAAATACAAGCCACGTACCGACGGCTGAAGCCAGTTTATTTCGAAGGTTTAATGGTGACACCTACGCGTTAGTTTGATATAATTCGCGCACAGCGCTCTACACAGCGTTCTAGAACGATTCAGAATCATATCTATGCACTGACTTGATAGCACGCACTCGGACACACCACCGCGAGTCGAGACAGCGAAAAGCAAAAAAAAAAAAAAAAAAAAAAAAAAAAAAAAAAAAAAAAAAAAAAAGAAGAAGAAAAAAAAAGACACTTGCACTTACCGAGCACGACCCCCGTAGGGGCCTCCACGAGGCCGCTGACCGAAGCGATGTTGGCCGAGCTAGCGGACACGTTCGATGCGGCGGTCGACGAAGACACGCCGGTAGAACCGGACCCGTGGTTCGAGTCTGATGGCGGTGACAAGGACCGCACCGCCGCGGGATTCGTGCACACGGGCACCGGGTTGCCGGCGTTGCAAGGAGGAGAATGAGTTCCGTTGACGCCTGCGCAGTCAGAGAACAGCGTCAAGCTCGCCGTCATGGGAAATCTGTCTCTAGATGATTGCTTGCATAGCAAGATACGTGCTTCGAGTCGAGAAACGTTTCGTCCCCTGTGCCATTTCTTACCAATAAATGTTACCTTATCGGTGGAGTAGATTGTGTCATGTCTCGTGAATAATTAAGTGCGTCCTCCTGTGAGCAAGTTTACATTTTTTAAGCGGGAAGAGTGAGAAAGAATCTCTTTAATAGGCAACAGGAATACATTCCTGGCTAAACGCATGCCAGTCCATATGACGTGCGTAATGCATGGAGTGACTTATACATATACATGGAGTACTGTCTCCGTCATACTTAACCGGGACACGTCTAAATAGTTGATTTGCTTCTTCTGTGCATAATCAATCTTATTCGGATACCTTGAATGCGCTATCTTAATTCGTCTTCTTTCTCGAACATTCGATTTTTGCTACTGAGTACAACCTGCGTTAGAAACTAATGAGTTGCTCGCACTAACAGTGACGGTGGCTGTACACGCACGCAAATTACGTACCGAACTGAACCTGTGCCCGAGCGCAGTGAAAGTACACCAGCATAGCGAACTGAAACGACCCTGAAAATTCGAGCACTGTTGCCGCAGTCAAAACTTAATGGAACGCAAGCTCACTTCTTTTTTGCTTCAGTTCTCTATACAATACGAAATGCTCTACAAAAGGTTACCAGAATTGAGGATATATAGTTGACAAAAAGAGACCTGTTCAAGAACATTCATCAAAGGAAACAAAGGCGGCTGCAATTCGGAGAATTTATCGTGCTGCGAAGTATTGCGAAGCTATGTACAGCTTGGGTGCTGTGGTGAGAAACGCATTTCAGTGTATTTAGTTTGTCTGTAGACTCCGGACCGCCGCTTTCATACGTGTGGATCGTAATCGAGCAACATTTTTACTACGATGAATTAGCTACTGCCTATATCCTAATAATTCTTGGACATAACAGACAACACATTGCCGAAGTTAGGAGTGCGTAATTATTTCGTCGGATTGTGAGCAACATCTTTTATAGGGTAGACTCAAAAAAAAAAAAAAAAAACATCAGAAAATTTTCAGTGATCTTGCGTGACGTTGTGTGTCCTTGCGTAGAGCTATCCGTGTGGTGCTTCGTATTAAAATAACCTAATAAGCCACCTCGGCCATAAAGGAGGTCCGCAAGTTATACAACTCCCACCCTTTCGCAGACGAAGTACACCGCATGACTGCACAGATGCTCGGTCAGCTACGAATACAGTGGATTCCACGGGGAACTATATCTGCTCCCCTACAAGCTGAGACCGCCACGCACAGTGAGCTGCCACCCGCTCTGGAAGCACCTTTCCGAAGTGATCCCCGGAGGGATTTCCTCCATCGCAAGGAGATTCTCCGCCGCACCACACAAGATTTAATTCCACCGTGTGGTTCAAACCTCCCGGGCGGCTTTACACGCCAGGAGGAGGTGGTGTCGCGGAGGCTTCGGCTGAGGGCGGCACTCACTACATCGGTGACATATGGGGTAAAGATTAACATACAGGAATAAAGATTGACGGAGAATATCTCAACAACTCACGGATTGCAGATGGCATTGTGCACTTCGGGAAAAATGGTGACTCATTGCAACGAATGATTCAAGAGCTCAACCGGGAAAGTGTCAAACTAGTGTTGAAGGTAAATGTGCAAAATAAAGACACAGAGCTCAATAGTCGGGTGAGCAGCCCTTAGGATCTGCGCAAGAGTATGTACACCTCGACCAATTACTAACAGAGGAGTCTACTCATGTAAAATTCGCTGAAGAATAAGGATGGGTTGGGGCGCATACTGCAGGCATTCCCAAATTATGACCGGGCAGCTTACCGGCTGTGACTAAACCGAAAAGTGCACAATTATTGAATTTGCCAAGCACTAAGGCATGAGGCCGAAACTTGGAGGATAACAAGGAAACTCGAGAAGTACCGCGCTGAGTGGAAAATGACAGACATAACACGAAGACATCGGGAGAGAGTGCAGCGGACCAGGGAACAAACATAGGTAGCCTACATTCTAGTTGACAAATGGACCTGGGCTCGCCACGTAATGAGCAGAGTAGGACAGATAATCGGTGGTCTCTTATGGCCACGGAATGGATATCCAGGGATGAGAAACGCATCTGAGGACGGCAAGTTGGGGTGATGAAATTAAGAAATTTGCTGGTGTAAAAATTAAATCGGCTCGCGCAAGATAGGGTAAGTCGGAGATCATTGTGAGAGGTCTGCGTCCTGCAGCGGACATTAATAAGCACGCTGCTGCTGCTGATGATGAATAAGAACAATCGTGGGAGGGTGTCCAGGAGGAGAACACTAAACCTCATCGAGAGAGATGCCATTTATTCAGAGTTATTGATTTGTGTCTCACTGACAACAATGAAACCTTTTGTAAACGAGATATAGCGTTTTTAAACTAACAACGCCGCTAGCTGTAAAACTGTATTGCATTCCGTGGGACCCTTAAATAACTATATCCACAGAAAGCATTCAATTTTCTCTCAGTGCTATGGAGAAGCTATAGTGGCACGTGTTCCAGCGCCTTCTGTCTTGGAATCCGGCCTGCTCTTTGTATGCGTCTGTTTCCCTTCGTTGATTTCCTGGAGGTTGCATTGTATGAACTTACTATGAGGCGGTTACTTTCCGTCGTTCACTTACTGTGAGGTTACAGGTGCCACCTACTATGCGGCATGATGCGGAGAGGGTGCGAGGGCTTGGACCAGTGGCGTAGCCAAGGGGGGAGGTTGGGGGGGTTCAAACCCCCCCCCCGAAATTTTTCAATTTTGCTTGCGTACATATAGAAGCACACATACAAACGCACGCACGATCATACAACTATGGTTGAACCCCTAAAAAAATTTCTGGCTACGCTACTGGCTTGGACACATACGCTGGTGACACATTTGACGAAGTCACCCAACTAGCTAAGAAGTGTTCCGTCCTATGTGGTTGCTGGACGGCTAGTGGTTTTCAAGGCATGCACTTGCGCGACTCTGCTTAGGAACGGAAGCCCGAGCCCGCCGATGGGCGATTCGCGCGTGGCTTTGCTCCCGAAATGAAGATGGTAATATTTAAGGAAGGAAAACACGACTCTTACGGCATTTAAAGCGCGCCCATGGACAGATAGTTGTAATGTGGCAATCACATGCGGCACACCACACAATCACGCTCGCACACCTACCCTCCCTCCCCTGCGCCTCATTTCACATTGTTAAAATGAATTAGAGATTGTTCACCCATATTATAGCTATAATCCTTCCTACAAGTGCACACTGAAAAAGAAAGAAAGAAAAAGAAAAGGCTGATATGCCGCGTACCCATTTTGAACGTAGCCGAATGCTGCTTTACAGAACCGCGCAGCGCAAAAAAAGAAGTAAAAGACATGAAACAGGAATTCGTATACGCTCTCACGATGTATAGCGAACCGAACAAGTTCAGGGGAAAATGCAGGCTTGAAGTGACAAAGTATAGTGGAAGAGGGAATGTCGCTGGAGTCGATGTTTCGACAACAAGGCTTTTTGTCGTCAGGGCCACAACTCTGCGCCGAGGAAGACGAGCCCTCCCATCGAAGCGGTGGCTCCAATGACACTTCATGTTTAAAGATTTGTATGTACGGTAAAACGACATGCAGGAATTCTTGACGACGATGCGATAAGTATCGAGTGCGCTGAAAAATGCTCATCATGTCATGTCTGTTTGTATACTGCTTCCGAAGCACATATTACTGAATAGTGTGCTTCAATTTATTCGTGCAATCGACGAAACGAGTACTTCGTTTCAGGGCAGGACTTATGTGGCGAGCGTTGTCGCCGTCAAACTGCAGATGCGGATGCGAGTTTACGCGGCCAAAATTTTCTGCGGCTCGCGAGCGACACCTGCGCGGAGGAAGATCGCGAAATGAGCGCAGCTGGCTGTTATACTGTCGCGCGTTTCGCATAAAAGAAAATAAAAATAAAACTGTCACTTTCTAAGGTGCCAACTTATACTGCGAGGAACAGCTGCAACTTGAAGGAGAAAGTAAAGAATATTGACTCGGTTTGCCCTTATCCACGATAGCTCTGAGGAGAGGTTCGCTCACGCTTCTCAGCAACGACACAATAGGTCTCGAGGAACAGCTGTGCGAGCGCTCAAGTGACGCGTACAGCAACGTCAATTCACTTCACGAGTTTCTAGTTTTTGTGTCGCCCTGTACGACAGCTAACCAATGGCTGTGTAGTCACCCTAGGCGCGTTGAGTCGAGTCCCTCTGATTGATTCAAGTGAACATGATAGGCGAAAATAAAAACTCACTGGCCAGGAGATATAGGATTTGCTAGGCGTCGAAGCGGATAGTGGTTTTAGTGATAATATCGCGCGCGCGTGTATATATATATATATATATATATATATATATATATATATATATATATATATATATTTGGACCCCAAAAGCGGAAAGCAGAAGCCACAGCCTTAGGTATCTCATGTCTTTACCACCATCTTGACAACAACAATGTTTCATTAAAGCTTGTTATATATGAAACACTCACCTTGCATTGAGGAGACTTTAGGCAGCTGCGTCGGGCTCAGAGGTTTGATGTCCTGAGGTGAGTCCGGCATCTTGCAGCCCTGGTGCTGCGACGATGAACCGCCACTGCCCAGAGATGGCGTGGTGGTGGCGGCCAGATCTGCGAACATGAGAATAGAGAATTGTCGAAGATGAACGGGGGAAGATGGGTTTTGGCTCACAAAATGTCATCATGTTGAGCGCGCAGAGCCTGTGTCACATGACAGCGACTTTGCTCCAAAAGCGGCGCGGGCTGGCTTTGAGTGAGCCCTGGAATTGTTTGCAGAATTGCCTGCACCGAGATCGCGAGAATTGCAGAAATTGGCCTCTTCGAGCCAATTCCTGAGCCAATTTCTTCGAGCCAATTTCTGCGAGCCACGAAGAACACGTGTTCTTCGTGGCTCGAAGAACACGTGAAAAGGGCGGAATTGAGGCCCGGAGGTGCTCGTGCATGCTTGCTGGTGGCGCTTTTCTAGCAGGCGACCACCAGTGACGAACTGACGAGAGAGTACTGCTGTCCATGTGGTCTCCGGTAGACGGAACTACATTCAGTGTTTCGCGTTTATGGCTGACGCATCTGTTTTTCTTTTGTTCGTTTTTTTTTTTTCACTATGGGAGTGTGTGCTCGTAGCTTGGTTTTGAGCGATAATTGATATTAGGAGGCCTCGGCCTGTCTCGAATGCCTCGAGGCGAAAATGGAACGAGAGAATGGTTGGAAGCCTACAAGATAGCAAGCCAGACCGGTTTTCCGCCGAATTTCGGTCATACAACCCTCTTCGGCTACAGTTCTGGACGGTTTTCAGACAGGAAGTGAAACACATGTAAAATGAGTCAGCATGGGGCATTTGTGCGCATAATGGTAAACTAAGGTTCCCCTAGGAGAGCGAGAAAACAGGTATCTCACAGAGACAAGAAGCGGTTCAGCGCTTTCGCGCTTTCAGCAACCGACACACTCTTCGGAGCGGAGGGCATCGCGAGAAAACGGAAAAGACGACGAGTCTGCGAGTCACAATGCCGCTCAGCCGCCGCGCAGTCGCTTGCATGCAAAAGAGGCTTCACCTCTGGCGCGAGATCTGTGCGGGGAGCTTGCGGCACGTTCGTTACAAAAGATAGCGTGTCCAGCCAACCAAATACAAAAATGAATTCGAGGAAATCAAGCTTTCTCGCATTCTGTGCTCTCACTGTGGGACACGCAACGTCTACAAAAAAACAGTGGTTGAACGATTTTTTTTTAACTTCGTTGTGAAGCCAGTCTCGCAGTTCACACGTTATATAAGCGAGTAGTGACAGAATGCGGCACGACAGTCATCTGTTACCTTAATAGGAGTACACTGATCGTATGGGAACCCTCATAATGACTACACTGACGTCAAGCTAAAAGCAACCACTCACTCCCTGCCCACTTCTACGTGCACCTTTTGACTAAAAGAGAGAGAAGGCTGCTCTTCAGCTAATCGCATTTGTATAAAGTCAAAATACTAATTGACATGTTGTGCACACGAGTACTGCGCCTCACTAGCGGACGGACCTCGCTAATAACAAATTTACCACCACGTTCGTTCGGCGCCTGTACAAAACAAACATTTTTTTTTTCATCAATTTGGGAACACAGGCCCATCTTTGCACTTGCGGCAGTCACTGATATTCTGCCAAAGCGACGGTGCATAAGCGCACTGGGATAAGACACTGCGTGCGATAGTATAACGGGACAATATGACAGACACGGAAGGATTTCCGAAAATATAAAAACGCTTCTGCTTGGCGCAAGTGACCGAATATTAAGCTCATAAAATTAGCCATGAACGCATGCGTAAGTAGCAAGCGAAACAAAAATTAAAGCAATGACCGTTCGACGTGTCTATATACACGTACACTTATCTTTTTTATTTTTTTTCAGCATTTTTATCCCACTGTTTATCGACTAGTTTTACTTTTTATTCATTTTACCTTTTTACTCGGTAATGCGCACACTTATGTCGGAGCTCGTTGACTGTAATATTGTCGGTAAACTCTCAGCCATTCTTCGCAACGCAGTTTTATTTTCACTGGCAGGGGAGACCCCGTAAGGCGGCCGGCCACAGCTGCTTGGAGAGGCGAAGCAGCGCTGTTGGTACAGAGCGCCGACTCTTGACATGAGTGGAAGAAGTATGCCTACATATCATCTAGACACATGAAATCGAGCAACCAAGTGGATGGCGCTCACTGAATTAGTACTGGTTATGGCAGCGCGGGTTATCCGCCCACGTTGATTCGTTGATTACCCTTCGAGGACAGTGCACCAGGGTTTGAGATCCCTGATACGAAATCTCTCTCCCACTATCTCTTTATTTTCGCATTAAAGCGCAGCTTCGCGGACGAGCTTCGAAATTTTGTTTTATAGCAGATGGCACAGGCTGTAATGCGGTAAAACCTCCTGCGACATCTGACATATCTAGTTCATCAATTGGCGCATTGTCGTGGCACAACTAAAAGGCGAAATTTGGGGAGCTCTTTCAGAATTTTCGGCTCGAGCAATTTCTCGAAAGGCTCGATTTTTCTCGCAGCACAAAGACACAACTTGAATCGATTAGTGCCCTCTGCATTTCTCTGTTGCACTTACGGAGTGCAGCTGTTCCTTTGCGTGCGCCTAAAAAATCTGCGAGCAATGGCATACTTATACACGTGATTTAAAATAGCAGTCGACGCGTGGTTTTACTCTTTTGCTGCAGTCATGTTATTAACATCCATCACAGTTTTTATAAATGCCTAGTCTTTTCCACAGAGAAAAGCCTACGCCAGAACAGACCTAGCCACACATTGTACTATTGTACTATTGTACTAAAGTACTATTGTACTAAAGTACTATTGCAGGTACTTAATGCCGATATGGGCTCAGTTTTTGAAATATGCGCTAATGATTCCACCTACTGAGCACCCGACGTTTTCTTTTTCAAAATCTGCACGCATCTGTTTTTAAACTTGTAAACGACAAAAGATTACAGGGTCAATCTAGACCTATCATCCCGAACTGGGCCCACATTCAAGAAAAGTCTCTCACGTAAGTGCTTTACGCGACTGTCCATCGTTATTATCGCACCCGCTGCCATTACAGGTGTCCTTCGCCTCAACGTCAGTCAGCGGGACATAGTGGAGGAGGGAAATGAGGGAGTGACGTATGGTAAGAGTTTGATTAATACGGGACCTCTTCTATGTAGCTTCACGCATGTCAGCAACCCCTCCGCATCGTGTATTACTCCTTCGTACTACCGCTCGTACTTCTTCCTTCGACCCGAAAGGCACGGGTTCGGTCCCGACCGCGGTGGTCACATTTCAATGCAGGCCCGTGTACTGTGCGACTTCAGTGCGCGTTAAAGAACCCCGCGAGGTCGAAATTATCCGCAGCCCTCCAATTCGGCATAGCCTGAGTCGCTTTGCGACCGACCGACCGACCGACCGACCGACCGACCGACCGACCGACCGACCGACCGACCGACCGACCGACCGACCGACCGACCGACCGACGACGACGACGACGACGACGACGACGACGACGACGACGACGACAACAACAACAACAACAACAACAACAACAACAACAACAAGAACAAGAACAAGAACAACAACAACAACAACAACAATGGTTGGGGTTTTACGTCCCAAAAGCACGGTACGATTGTGAGGAACGCCGTAGTGGAGGGCTCCGGAAACTTTGACCATCTGTTGTTCATTAAGGGGTACTGACACCTTTTTTTCGAAGGTGTGTTTACTCTGCCATACAAATCTATCGTATATAGAGATGGCTCTGAGCAAGTGTGAACCTGAACAAACGCTGATAAGATATTTTAACGCGATAGCGTTAAAGAGCTCGTTTCGCAGAAATTGCGGCGTCGGCGTCGTTGGTTGTGAGCGAAAAGTCATCATCTTGTCCATGACCCAAAAATCATCATCTTGTCCGTGACCGAAAAATCGAGAAAGATGCAAATAAAATAAATAATAAAAATTTTCGGGTCCGAGTGAGGATCGAACCCGGGTTGTCTGCGTGGCAAGCAGGTGTTCTACCACACAGCCACGCCTGCGCTTGGAAATGCAGTGAAAAGAACTTCCTCTGCTTGGAAATGCAATGAAAACAGCGTTCATGCCTCACAAACACACGCATCCTGTATATAGGCGTCGCAACATAACATGTAATATCGCAATAATATTGCGTGGTACAAGCGTACATTGCGATCAGGCGTGAGAACATGTGACTATCATAACGACTAAAGCCGGCCACCCATTACAGAAGGCACACACGTCACTGCGCGTATTCCTTTAACACCACGTAGTGGGTGCATAGCAAGTATGCACTAAGTGGTTGAAGTACGCAATAGGGACAGGATATCGCTATCGCGTTCAACTCTTTAAGACGAAGCTTAAGGGTCCCCCCAAATTTTTATTTTGATATTAAAGTCAATTTTTCCATGGCGCACCTACCATCGACACTAGCGTGACGTCAGGCTACAGTACTAATTCTGGTGACTTCACACAGCTGTGATGACGTCAGGTACCAAAACTTTCAAAATGGCCGCTTGTGCGTCATCAAAACATTCAAAATGGTCGCTTGTGCGTCACCAACGGAACCACGCTGCGGAGCGGCTGTGGAAACGTCAGGGTATCTTGTGCAATCACGTGACGAGAAGTTCATACCGTGTTGTGACGTCAGGGCACAGTAGGAACCAAGACTAGCTTTTGAAAACGTACTGTAATTACTTTTTTCAGGGTGCACTCACGCTAGCAGTACATTTCCTAGGTCCTTGAAGGCTTGACCTTACATTTGACACAAAAAAAACAGCTGAAAATGTTCGTGTCAGTACCCCTTTAATGTGCACCTAAATATAAGTACACGGGTTTCGAGCATTTAACTAAAGAACTCTTCTTGAGTTAATTGACTCAAGAAGAGTTATAATAGTCAGGTCAGGGTGCGTTCTGCGAACGCACTTTTCTGCGTCTCGGCCGGTGTTCACTTGCAACGCTGTATAAGACAGCTGCGTCTTTCGGCAAGAAAAAATAACTTTGCTTTTATTTATAATTCAACGTCAGATAATCACATTTCTCATTTTTGTTTCTTTTTCATCAACTTCTTCGGAAAACGCGTTCGCAGTCTGTCGTCATTTCTTCTTAGCTACAAGTGCGCTCTGTTTTCCCGTTTCGCCCCGCGTACCCTAAAGTTTCACTCGGGGTTCCGAAACGTACTCCCCGCAAGTGCACTTAATTTTCCCGCTTGACTCGGACATAAAGTAAACAAACCGGTTGCTATAGTTAGCGATATTGATGTACACATCTCGCAAGCAGACAAACTGGGGAAAAAAATTTGACGACCCACAGCAACCAACCGCGCGCTACAGGTCGTAAATAAAAGTAATACATCAGCAGTTACGGTGCTGGTTGTCTAAAATAAGTTGTGGTGGTAGTGCTGGTCTAACAGCCTCGCTTTACAATCCCGATGGTGAAATGGGGGATGACTTTTTTTAAATTGCTTCACTTAACGCATGCCAACACTAGCAGACATCAGCCATCATTCGCCATTATTTTCAAGCAACCTGGTTGTTATTTGTAGCAGTAAAATTTGTGCATATATTGTGTATTGTTGTGTCTTTAGATGAAGCCAGCCATTACGTGCTGACTGCTACACCAATACCTTGACTAGCTTTAGTTAAGAGGTACCCCTGGCAGCATTTCTACATTCGGACCTCCGATTGCACACTTCATTTGTGAGCAAGCGAAATGTGCAATACGTAACATACAAATGCATTAGTACACTATTCAGTATGTACGCTACGGATTGATTGATTGATTGAGAAATATTCTCTGTAAACATTGAATATAATCTGCAAGCATTTATTTCTTCACACCTTGGCTTGTTCCCGACCCGTCGATTTATCGATGTAATCGGCGAAATTGTGCCAACGGCGAGGTGCTGTTTAAGTACCTTTCTGCTCATTAATATTCTGCTCAGGCGTCAGACATGTTCTATCGTGCCGACAACCGAGCGAGGCATGAGCCCACGAGGTCTCAAGCGTGCTGTATAACGCGACTATACCGGGTGTTCAAAGTTAAGCTTTCTCGTTTTATTAAAATTCGGCACTGGGAAGAACATGAAAACCACCTTTACAGATAACATATAGCCTATATCCTGGGGGGACACAAAGTGAGAAGATAATTATCACTGTCAGGAGCCCAATTAACTCAGATTCATTAATTAACTTTTTAGTGACTGCAGCAAGCAAGCATGTTTATATTGAAAAGTTGAAGGGAGTCGCGTTTATACACAGTTCCATTTGGAAGAATTTTTCTAGCATGTCTGTGCTCCGAGATATCCCGCTGCAAAGTTTAATTGATTACGCATGCAGGGCGCTGTGGATCAGCGCAATGTTCCTCCCCGATGTGACGAACAGTCATTGCTTGCTATCTCCAGCCAGTAGCAAAAGGGTAACCGCTTATCATCTTTGCATGTGCCTTCGACCCGTTATCAGATTAAACGACGCAAGCAACTGCCACGGCCCACCGGGGAGGAGATTGCGCCGCCGCTGACTGTCTCGCATGCGTAATCAGGTAAACCACAATTAAACTTTGCAGCGGGATATCTCGGAGCACAGACATGCTAGAGGAATTCTTCCAAATGGAACTGTGTATAAATGCGACTGCCTCAAACTTTTCAATACAAACATGCTTTCTTGCTGCAATCACTAAAAAGTTAATTATTGAATCTGAGTTAATTGGGCACCTGAAAGCGATAATTATTGTCTCATTGCGTGTCCCCCCTGGATGTATAAGTTATCTGCAAAGGTGGTTTTCATGTTCTTCCCAGTGCTGAATTTTAATAAAACGAGAAAGCTTAACTTTGAACACCCGGTACAGTTTCTCGTCCACCACCTCCTTACTTGTAAGCGTTGGTCGAAGCCGAACGTTGCGGCGCGTCTTTTCGCACACAAAGCCCGGTAGACACGTCACTAGAAAAATGTCGCCGTAATGCGACACGTCTGATGATCGAGCAGAAAGCGTGCTCAAGTGTTAAGGACGCTGACCGTTATAGTATAGTACCAGGTATGATCAGCCTTACACATCAACGTCACATTTGTCGCAGGAAAAAGCTTACAGAAGTAGAAAGAGCAGGACCAAGACCTCAGATGAAAGGGCAAGGCAGCGATACACGTAACAATCGCTAGAAGGCGGGGGCCAAACGTTGTAGCCGCGTGTCAAGTGAGCCCGAATGATACGTCCGAAATGGGTTGCGACTTTACGTCCGAAATACGTCCGAAATGGTCGCGACTTTTTCTGCCCCCACCGTGCTTTTCGTCGTGCCCTCAATGTAGACATACTTTACAGCACGCCTTTCGGAAGGTTACGTCGAC
Source organism: Rhipicephalus appendiculatus (assembly GCA_030522465.1). NCBI lineage: Eukaryota > Metazoa > Arthropoda > Arachnida > Ixodida > Ixodidae > Rhipicephalus > Rhipicephalus appendiculatus. The sequence continues at coordinate 3,174,660 of JALIZH010032925.1, read as the reverse complement.
ACGTATCTTCTTCTTTGTCCTGTGATATTTCCTCTTTTCTTTTTAATGCGGAGCAGTACACTTCGTGCTTGCTTGACTCGGTAGGATGTTAACGCCCATGTATGTAGGTATCTACCATCCGTACAAGGTCTGGCCACACAACGTCACTCTGTGCAGAAGCGGGGCGGCGCGCCGCGGTCTCGCCCGTCTGTTTCCATTCATGGCCCGCTCGCTTCGTCGGCAAATGGCTGCGGGCACGCGCCCACACATATGGCGGTTGCCCGCCTGGGAACTGTGCGGCGGCAACAGCGCAGCCCAGCTGCAGCGACAGCCTTGCGCCCCGCCATGGGAATGTAGCTGCGCAGCTGTGCGGGCTGTCCAGACGGAGACAGAACAATTGAGGCGCGGGCGCTACGCATGCGCTGCACGTCGGGGCATGCACTGCAGAGTTCAGAATCGCGGGCGGCGACATATTGCGCGTCCCCGGCGCGCGAGCTGTGATGTATAGCGCAGACGCATTGCAAGACGCCGAGCGTCGTTCCAGATGCGGCGCTCATGCGAACGGGTGCGCTGTTCTGAGCGCAAAGACACGTTGTGCCGCTGGTAGGAGGTTAGGGGGGACCACGTTCTTTCTGAGCTCCTTGAGGGGGGTAGCTGGTGCTCATTTAGGTATTTGTCAACCGCGGAGCTGTGCATAGTCGAAGCCCACTGCAGCCATTAAAGAGGTGCGCCTGTGGTTTAAGAAGTGGCAGTTGACGGTCTGGAAGTGTTTATCATACTAGCATCACAATACTGCACCATATACTGCTGCTAGTACAAATCGGTCAATGTCAGAGTCATGCATCCCCATTCACCTTCGCCGACAAGCAGCTTACACGCCTGCAGAATACTTTCTCTTCTTTTGTTGTATGAGACGTACAGTGAGCATAACCATCTATATACTGACGCCTCAACCACTGTGGATGGTTCTGCAGGGTCGGTGATCTTTCCTGCAACAACCACCGTGAAGATTAGGTTATCCCACCAGACGACATCGACAGCTGCGGAACGTGCTGCTCTACGTAGCGCACTTAGAGTAATTCACCATCAACAAGCCAAGAAATGGAGCGTTTTCACGGATTCCAAGGCAGCACTACAGTGTTTGATATTCGCCTTACGTCGGGGACCTCATGAACAACTAGTGTTGGAAATCAGAGCTGCTCCACTACCTCTTCGTCCAAGGACATGAAATCATGTTTCAGTGGCTTCCAAGTCACTGCGGCATATTGGGCAACGAACATGCCGACGCAGCTGCTCGATCTGCACACGAAGATGGTGTACAAGAATCCATCCCGTTCTCAAGGACTGATGCTGCCATGAAGATACGAGAGATTGCTAATGAAGTTGTAAAATCCCCAGTGGAACACAGCAAGTTTACGGCACACGCGACTGCATAGGATGGACCCATCTCGTCGACTTCGGCCTCCGTCCGGACTCTCTCGATTCGAGACAACGGTGCTTTGCCGACTGTGGCTTGGTGTCGCTTTCACCAAATCTTTTGCCTTCAGAATCGACATGGAGGACAGTGCTGCTTGCGACCATTGCGGCAGCGATGAAACAATTGACCACGTTGTTTGTCGCTGCCCTCGCTACAGCGCGCACAGACTGCCCCTAGCTACTGTGTTGGCCCGCCTTGACGACAGACCCGTGTCAGAACAGTCAGTACTCGAATGCCGACTCGAACTGTCTTCGCACAGAAAATCAGTCAAGGCCTTATTGAACTTTTTGCGTGGCAGTAGCCTATTGAATAGGCTATAGCACCCCCCGCTCTTGTTTTTTTTTTTCTCGCGCGTCTACTCTTCGCTTCGCTTTCCTTCCCATATTTCTTGCCCTTTCCCCCTCCCCTTAGTGCAGGGTAGCAAACCGGATGCTAAAATTCTGGTTGACCTCCCTGCCTTTCTCTCATTTTATTCTCTTTTTCTCTCTCTCTCTATTCGAACGATAGATAGACTTGCAAATAGCTTTCACCAACGACACCTGAGAGGTGCAACGCTACACATAGTTCACCAGATGAAAGCTCATTAAGCCGGCGGAGCCGTTGCGTCGGTGGAGCTGTTGTAATATGACATTGCGAAAAAAAAAATCCTCTTGCAAGTAGGGCATACGGTGTGTTTTCAGACCTTTACGGCATTTCAAATACTTGCAACTTGTAACGCGAAACTATGAGGAGGTTTGCTCAAAGTCTTATTCTAGAGCCACTAAGCCTGCTTCGCATAAATGTGAAACATAAAGTAATCTGTGAAAGCTGATAGTGAACGAAGGGATTCCTTCGCTCGCCGCCCATAGACCAGGATTGCCCGCTCCACATGAAGCAGTAAGTAGTGAAGACTAGGAGAAAGATAAATAATCACATGGCTAAAAACTCTCAGAGAGAGAGAGTGAACCTTGCTGGTGCACGGAATGCTACTTTAGCTAGGTTAGCCGCATCCTTGACACACAGAGCAACAGAGAAAGCGGGTGGAAGAGAGCACGAAAACAAGTATTAGGTCAAAGAAAGATAATTTTTACGAGAAAGAGTCGTTCGTTATCGAAATGACTGTAAATGAAAGAGATCCAGTGACCGTACAGTGGTAAGGGCTCCTTGCTTTCACGTGGGCAATGAAAAAAATAATAAAAATTCAAGATATAAATTAACGTCGTAAGCTGACTGGATCGAGCAAGGAGAAATCGAATGAAAAAGAAACCTTGAGATGCTGTACTATGAGAGAGAGGGAAAAAAAAGCAAAGGAAAGGCAGGGAGGTTAACTAGGTTGCACCCGGTTTGCTACCCTACAAGGGGAAAGGGGAGGAAAAGAATAAAGAAGGAAAGAGGAGGAAGGTAATACACTAAGCACAATGAGCCTGGATTAGAGTTAATGAAAAAAACTTGAGAGTTATGCAGTATGCGCACAGGTATTTGAAAGTGCTCGAAAATTGGTAGTCACATACATTTTCGAGCACTTCCCTCATATGGATTTGGTGAGAGCACACAAAAAAGAAGAGAAAAAAAATCCGCACACGAATTCAGAGCTAGCGATGGCCGAAACTTAAACGATGCTTACTCCGACGCAGAAGTCGAAGCACTTCAAATTAATGTCTCGGCGGCCCACTCTCTGCCACTTCGGGTACTCCCCATCTCGAGAATAACGGCCCAGGGGACCAACGGATTTGCAAGCGTGCATATGAACTCATCCAGAAGAAAGCTTACGCCGGACAAGTCGTTAAACCGTTCGCACTCGCCAGAGCAGCAAGGGGGGGCTTCCGAAGGAGCGGGCAACTGAACACCCCAGAGTGGCCTTGCCTCGCGGCAGCAAGAAAGCGAGCGAGCAGAGGACGCAGTGAAGCGAACGAGACCGCCATCTCCGGAAATATCACCGAACACGGATTGCTCAAGGTGTACGCGCCCGCCCCCAAGAACTGCAAACAGCTGCGAGCGCTCGGGGAAATGATGGCTAGTCGCAGAGAAAAAGAGGCAAGCACACACACGCGGGCAGGAAGCGAAGAATGTGCCGCTCAGCGTAAGGAAGCAGTCGGTTCATGCAGGACGCAAGCGCTAAAAAAGCACGCAACGAAAAGTGCAGCGTGCGCGCTGCGGCGGGGGCCGGGCGCGCTAGCGACGCGGAGGTGACAGCTGGCTAGCATCTGTTGTCGACTGCAAAGATGTTTCCTGGCCAGGCGCTTCCCTCGCGCGCAGGCGTCCCTTGCCCTCCGCGCGAGCGTAGCCTGCAGCAGGCGCGCAGCACTCCACGCCCTCCACGCGATTTTTTTCCTTTTTTCCCGCAGTATATACATTTTTTTTTAACCACACGCTCCCGCGTAGCGCGTGTTGGCCACGCCATGCTCAGTCGCCGCCGCGCTCCAGCACGGACAGTACCGACGCCGCGCTCCTGACGCGGGACTCTCCGCGGACGGCGGCCGTCGAAAGGAAAGGGGGCGCGGTTGCGGTTTTGTTTGCGACGAAAAAGAAAAAAAAAAGCCACTCCCACTAAAAAAGTTGTCGATTTGCTTTCCTTGTTTTCCCGAGCACATGCGTGCGGTATTCGTCGCACGCGCAGGCAACCATGTGTTAGTGAACGTAAAACATCGCTTAAACATTTTTTTTTGTACGTTGCACACAGTGCGCGCGCATGTTCTCTGCCATCTGCGCAAAGTCAGTCACAATCCCCCAGATAAAAAAATATCTCGCAACCTCAGCGTTCTTAAACTCAACTGCGACGTGATGCAAAACAGCTGAAGAAGTAACTATGTAACAGAGACTTCTATCTTACGTCATAAGAGGGAATAGTTATAAATAATGCATACGCAGCGGGAAGATGAATGGCCAAGGTTATGATAAAAGGGCCAGTTTTAACATAGTGCGCAGTGAAACTGTTCGAAGTTTTCATCATTCAGGTTTAATCCGACTTGACCAGACTTGCGAGGATCGCAATCTGTAGCTTTTGTGAGTTTAGAAGCCCCTGACATTAACTGCAGCTCTGACACGACACGCTTCGGTTTACAAAGTGCAAACGACCTCGAGGATGTGATGCGCCTTCATTGCATCAAGCCAAAGTATCCGTCTTGAATTACATGCCGCGGCGGGAATTGGACGTGACCGATCAAGAGAAAACGAATAAAATAAGCCCGACTAATTCAGATAGACAAGCTGATACCTGTGTGCTGCTTCACCAATTGTAGTAGGATGGCATGCGAATCGCATGTACTTTAGCAAGTGAAAAAAAAAAAGAAGGAAAAAAAACAACGCTCGCTCGGAACAGGCCTCGTATAACTGAGACCAAAGACAAAAGTAGGAGTGGGCGTCAGATTTCGTCTTGGCCTTCATGGATGTGCTGTTGACCCTCTACAGTGTTCAAGGAGCCAGTTTCGTATTGTTAGTCGGCGTTCGCAAAGATCAGTGCCGCGTGCCTAGGCTGATGGCAAGGAGGTCAGGCTGTCAGCATATAAGCACGATGTGCACAACACTAGGCTCATCGGCACTGCCCTGTCGCGCAACAGTACTGAAATCACACTGGCATCTAATGCACGCTCGCGATTCAAACAACGAGCTCGCAAGTCCGTTACCGTGCAAAACAATGGTTCCATGTCGATTTGTTGCTAAACGCCCCATCACTACAGCTCTTCTTTGTTACACAGACATTGTCACATCAGCGCCTACGCCCATCATTTAGAGCGAATAATGGACAGAAAGACACCGGAAAGCGTCTTTGTGTCCACTTGCTTCCTTTCTTAGTGTTCTTTTTTTTTTCGATGGAAATTCTTACAACGCACTTACGACTCATCAGCCTACACTGGTTCCATAAGGATCGGAGCTCTTGCTCTATGACTTAAAACACCCGTCTGGTCTACCCCGTGCGATGACAAAACTGTCAAAAGAAGCTAGGGTTTCGCCGTAAGGGCGAAGCGATGAATGCAATAGCAACCAAATTGGAATTTATACGAAGTAATTAAGGCTTCCAGCTAACTCCTTTTAGCATCGGACCGGTCATAACTCAACAAAAAACTTCTGCGTAAGGAAACGCGGCTCTGGGCAAAACGCTACGCGCTGCTCTGGGCATTTTTTAATGGCATCGGGTTTTTTGCCAGCTCTCTCAAGGGCAGCGCAAACATGGACACGAGCATTTTGCCTTAATAAACGCATGCGTTTCGTGTCCAGTGATCGGGCTGTATTATACAACTTGCGAGATACTTCCCGCGCGTCGACGCTGGGGCAACCCGTATCGTATCGTGTGATTTTATTCGCAACGATCCAGTGGCGCGCAATTGCCGTATACGGCCGCTCCACGTCGTTCAAGTTGTCCCTGACGATCAGGCGACATTGATGGACGTCAGCCTACAAACATGGAAAGGTCCTCATTGGTTCCGCACTTTATGACGTGTCTATTAGATTTCGAAAAGATTTGGCGTGGAAGGACGCATCGCAAACCCCAGTATACGGTCGTTCATGTAGGTGGTGCATCTTGATTTACGATGGCAGTTACATTCCATAGTACACTTGTAGGGAGAGTCGAGAGAGAAGCTCTCACTTCTTGTACTATATCCGTATATTTGAACTTGCTGATCTCTCGTACCTTCTGACACCATAACCGTATTATTCGCAAAAGCCAAGGCCAGACAGTCCTTGTCGATGCCTCGTTCACGGTATCGAGCGGAGCCTCAGGTCAGACGCAAAGCTCGTTCGACATCGTGCGCGCACTTTAATTGATGAAAACGTCATTTTATATGTGTGACTGTACGTATAACGCTGCGAAATGAGCGGTTACGGTGTATGTCACTCCGTCAGCTTTGCCAGGCATTGTCTTTGATCCCATCGTATACGTGCTACCATCATGGAAGATCGAAGGTAACAGGTCACTGTCACCTCAGTGGAGACGGCACACAATGTCGCCAGGCCCACAATGACCCGTCTGAAGCGAGTGGCTTTGCGCGAGTGTTTTTTCGTTGATGTGAATGTATGTGTCATTTCTCTCTAGCGTGCGTTATATATATGCTTTAAAAGATGCAAATCAATATGTTACGTTACAGGATTGTGCATTTCCGAGTTCGCTGAATCTTTAACTTTTACGAAAACTTGGACGTCTCCTTCACTATAGCTCCTTCAATATTTAGTTCGTCCATCAAGTATTTTCTGGCCATAAATAGCGATTGAAGCGGGCTCTATTTCACTTAAAGCAGCGCACTCTCCTAAACATACGCGTTTTGCATTAACGCATGGTGCCCAATCTGCCTTGCTTTGTTCCCACGTGTGCTTGGAGTTATGTAACGCCGATCTACAGCCGCTGTCTCCTGTTTGATGACGCTCAACAGTCTAAAATTATCGGTAAAATGATGCCCGAATGACGTCGTCATCTCCCGCAACCTCGTTTTGAAACACTTGCCGTTTAAACTGGAATTTCTATACCCTAACCTATTCCTTTTCAAGGCTCGGGCTTTACAATGCAGTGTTACTTTGTAGGTTTGATATTTCATAATCTATTTGTGGCGTTTCATCTTTCTGTTTTGCAGCTCTTTATATTATTGTCTTTGATTTTCACGCATTTGTCGCTGATATAGGCTCCTTCTTCAGCTTTAGGGTGCTCGTACGCTTGCAGATGCAGGATTTTTAAGCGACGATTGGTGTCTCAAATTAAAAACAGAAAATTGAGATAAAGTCATAAATCTTTTTTTTTTTATTGGGGTGGGTGGAGGGGGGATTCACAGTAGCAGCACACACAAGAAATTGCTTGATTACTACTGACCAAGAACGTAAGTACTAACTCTTAAGATCGTTAAGCGCTCATTTAATAAAAAATTTATGGCGTATGTCCGAGTTCTCAAAAGATGTCCGTTTAATAGGAATACTAGAAATTCCACTGCTTTTTAAACGATGCCTATTCCCAGGATGAGTGATGATTTGAATGCCACTACAAACAGTTTCGTTCGGTGGTGCTCAAGAAAACCTTTTCGGGAGCATGATAAAGGATGTACACGAGTGCGCTGCGCGGCAATTGTGCTGACAGTTATATTCAAAGCGATGTTAGTATTTCGCTATATATATATATATATATATACTTTAATAATAATAATAATAATAATAATAATAATAATAATAATAATAATAATAATAATAATAATAATAATAATAATAATAATAATAATAATAATTTCTGGCCATTTACGTGTCAAAACTACGATGTGATCATGAGTTACGCCGTATTGTGGAACTATACGGATTAATTTCGACCTCCTGGGGTTCCTCCTGAGTTTGCACCCAGATATAAGTACACGGGTGTTATTGCATTTCACCTCCATCGAAATGCGGCCACCGTGGACAGGAATCGAACCCGTCTCCTCGAGCTTAGCAAGGCGACACCTTACCTGCCAAGCTACCTCGGTAAAGTTTATGTCAAGCCTGGTAAGGGAATTTCTGCAATGGCTTCTGTGTCGTGATGAAGGCTGGCGTAGGTCTGCACTGTCGATATCAGCTTTAAGTGCAATGTAACGCTTGTCGGAGGCCCGAATTCAATCTAAAACATGGTAACAAATTATTACAATACGAAAGCTCCCTTTCGTGTGTCTTCTTCTTCTTTTTCAAAAAAAAAAAAATACAACTTTTCTACGCAGCGTTTCAGCCAGTAATCCACAAGTGGTGCTTCTCGCGTCGCATTTTACAGTGGGGAGGTTCGGCTGTATTTTGGCTTCAAGGGTGAAAGATGCTGGCGTTATTCAGCAACGCCGCCTGTGTCCAGAAGCGGCCGTATGACCAGGGCGTCGGTGACGACGCCGAAGAATCGTCACACTAAGAGCAGCCAGCTGGCATGTCGTTGTTTAGCAATTGTGTGCGCAGACCTTAAGTGGCAGGTATAGCTTGCATGACACACTGGAATGTCCGCGCAACTAATAAGAAGGTTCAATAATTTACTTTTCGATTATACTCACCGTAATGTAAAGATTGAAACTGCGAAATTGAACTCAGCAGTACGTCCGCCGCGGTGGTGTAGCGGTTACGGTGCTCGACTGCTGACCCGAAGGTCGCGGGTTCGATCCCGGCCGCGGCGGTCGCATTTCGATGGAGGCGAAATGGTAGAGGCCCATGTACTGTGCGATGTCAGTGCACGTTAAAGAACACCAGATGGTCGAAATTTCCGGAGCCCTCCACTACGGCGTCTCTCATAATCATATCGTGGTTTTGGGACGTAAAACACCAGATATTATTATTATTAAGGTTTCGATTATTTTCATCCAATTGCGGTACATTGATGTCCAGTCTGCGTGACAGATATGGCAAGCCCTGTCGCGTTCGAATTCTGGCCACGGCGAGCGCGTGTCGATAGGGGCGAAATGCAAGAACCATTCCTCCAGCAGTTCGAGACAATATTAACTAAAACGTCATTGCCTTTCTTTTTTTTTTGTAGTTTTAATGACCTACATAAAGAAAGTGATGTCGTGTAGTTTGGCCATAAAGTGAAAGCTAACAGCGAAACCCCGCTCACTTCCGCTCGTCAAGACCTGCAGTATACAACACCAGTGGATGTGTAGCCACCACCGGCAAGGTGGCACTGTGCGCGCAACTGAGCACGCCAGCCTCGCCGCAGGTCTGAAGAGCCAGCCGGGCCCTGAGGCCAGCGGCCGCTCGACGCGCGCGTCTTCGATCGGCCGCCGGCTGCGGCTGTCACTACAGCGGTAGCCGACCGCTGTTCAAACTCCCAAACAAGTCTTGGTACAAAGTCTAACCGAGAGCTGGCGCTGTTCAAATATACACTTGCACGCGCGGGGTTGAATGAATTGCGGGAAGCGGTGCGAGGGGGGGCGCCACCATGTCGAGGAAGGGGAAATAAGCGAGCGCGAAAGCTGCGCAAAGTCTCCCCATGCACGGCCCAGCCGGTGTGACACAGCGGCAGGTGCGAGCCGCGCTGTTGACAACGGACGTGGCAGCACATTCTTTCCGCCAGGTGCTGCAAAGGCACACAGATCGGGTCTGCCACGTGACCCCGCCAACGTCATGACATCGCTTTTGATCTACATCCGTTAGTTTAACAAAAGGCACATCATGCATGATTTGCTCTTTGGGGAATATGAAAAACAGTGTTCCAATTTGCTTGAAAAGATATGAGGACTGGCGGCCTGTAAACGGGAACAAAGCGTGCCGTCCGTAAGCGCAAACAAGGGACGGTGAACGCTGTGGATGGACAATGGGCAACAGTTTGTCATGTAGGACGTGGTTATACGAATATAGTCCTAATTTTAAGGAAGACATGAGGGACCTTCATGACGGTAAATGAGGGACCTTCAGCACTGGCATGGGCGACGCGTACACCAGCCGATGAAATAACGCGGTAAGGGATAGCGAAAGTCCAGACGGTCTCCGACGCGCCGAAAGATCAAATTGGAAGCCTTCCATCGGAAGGCCTCGTGAAATTCGGATAATTTCCTTGTTTGCGAACAATTCACATGGATGCGTAACGCATTATAGGCATTATGCGCTGCAGCTACCCTTACAACAGCGCCACAGACTTAGCCTAACGAGTGAACGAGGCAAATTTTGGCAGACGTCTATAGGGTGCTATTCTAGACTTGGTCGAATTCTACCATGCTCCCCCCTAGCTACGGCCGTGACTGTCCGCTTGTTTGTGACGACGTAGCCTCAAAAACACACGTTTTACTGCTCAACAACACACATGAATCACAGGGTACAAATATGAGTATGAAGATTGATAAAAAAAAGTCCTCAATTTTTTGGACGAACTGTCGTATGCTAATTTTGATTCTCATGCCCTTCATGCCATCCTCCCTCGGGGGGATGACGCTACGCTACTCCACTGCTGGAGAGTGCCTGTGGTATGCCAATTTCTACAGGTGTCGATAAAATTGCGAGATGAACTAGACCAGAGGTCTCAAACATGCTGCCCGCCAACCTTACGCTAGTGGCCCGGCCCACACATGACTGCCTTTGTCCCATATTTTTTTGCTCAATAAGCATGTTCGTGAGCTACATAGACGTGACTGGTTTCAAGCACTTCTTTCGTGCCGCACCCCATCCGGTCACCATAATTCCGTAGAACGAGAACTCCGTATTTCGGAATTGGCATGCAGATTTCAGTAATTCTGGAGATCAATATCGATATGTTTCTCGAAACATGACGTCAAATCCGCTACAGAAATGACCCATGTATGAGATATGGGAAAGGCCTTGTTTCGATGTTTCAAATATGAACGTTAGCTGACATTTTGCTCAACTTCCTCCTCCCCCCCTCTTCTACAACCTTCGCGACCGTTAGCGGAGACCAAGTTTCGTGACTGCGACCAGCTACAGAGGTGAGTTTCAAACCCCTGAACCATAGGTCGGCAAAAACTTGTGGAGCTCACTCAGACTCACTCATGAAATATATTTTGCGCTCAGGGCTCACTCAGACTCAGACTCATCAAATTTTTCCTGAGCCGGACTCACGGACTCGGACTCACCAAAATTTTCTTCAACCGGACTCACTCGGACTCAAACTCACAATACCATAACTCACCCGGACTCACTCAGACTCAGACTCACGGCTCGATCTGAGTCTGAGTGAGTCCGAGTGAGTCGAGTCATGAGTCCGTTATCCTGAATTAGCTTTTTCGACCATAGTGTCAATGCTCTTTAACACCAATATCTCCCGTAATCGGAACTCTTGGCGCCTTTTGATATGTACCTTCAATACGAGTTATGAGTTCTCGCAAACCAATGGAGTAATTTTTCTTGAAAGGGATGACATCATAAGACTTATTTATTTAGAACTTCCCTGGAAAAGTTAACAGGGGGGGGGGGGGGGAGGGGGTCGGACGTCAAGGCACCCCTTACGCTATTCGCGCCTCTGATCAATAAATATTGAAATGATTTATGAACGACACTGCTTTGGAATATGTGTGAGTAGACGTGAGTAAAACCGTGAATCCTGGCAAGGCTGATAGTAATGCTGAATATGAGTAGATAGGACCATAGGTCGGCAAAAGAAGGTGTAACTCACTCAGGATCACTCACGAAATATATCTTGCGCTTTGAACTCACTCGGACTCATACTCACCGAAATTTTCCTGAGCCGAACTCACTCGGACTCACACTCACAAAAAATTTCTTCAACTGGACTCACTCGGACCCAAACTCACCAAAATATTACTCACCCGAACTCACTCAGACTCAAACTCACGGCTCGATCTGAGTCTGAGTGATCCGAGTGAGTCGACTCATGAGTGAGTTCGCCAACCTATGCCCTGAACTGGTATAGGTATCTAGTGCTGAACTGCACTACATTAGGTGACAGCCTAAGAATAAATATAGGCTCCGCCCACGAGGCCGCATTGCCCTTATTTTTCATGCTTCCGCCGTGTTGCTGCTTCACGCTGCGTGAACGACGGAACGCGATAAAGCGTTGCAAAACACTCCGAGCTGCTTCCGCTTCGGTGCACGTCAAACGCGGCACAATCACAAACTTCAACTGCATCGAATGACGACCGGCGAGGATCATGCTGTGTACGTGTGGATAACAGTTGAATTTATTATTGGTTTCGTCCTAACCATTACATCATAGCAAAGGACAGCTCTGGTTGGACGCGCATAACACACATGGATAGTGGTACACTTTACTTTTTTATTCTTAGCTTGTCACCGACTATAGATATTGCGCAATTATCTCCCGCAGTGTGGGTGTGTACTGGTCGTCACGCTGTTTCCTATGGGGATCTCCCCATAAGAGTTAATATGGAAACTTTTGTTAGCAACGAAAATGGCGTTCCTATTACAAGCAATACGGTATGCTCGCAGTGGCAAGCTGGTGCTCTCCTTCGTGGGCGCCTTGACGAGTGTGTTGCAAGCACAAAGTTAAGTTTCAAGCTTTGTGTCTGACTAAAAAAAAGAAACAAAAGAACGAGCACAAGAATGCCTTCTGAAAACCATGGGCTGTGGCCCAATTTACCGAAACAGAGGGTTTAACTGATTCTTGGCCAGCACAGTGTCTGTGGAGGATTATCCAACTGCGGACGTCCTTCATCTGGGATAACCAACGCAAGCGCGGTAGAAGTTCGCGGAAAATGTTTAACATCGCCATTTGACCATGCGCGACTGTTCTGAAGCTCTTGAACTGTTATGCAGGACCTTCCGCAGAACTGCGACAGACATACTTGAACGCATAGCTTTGCAGTAAAATGCGCATACCACCTGTTCGCGGCTGAACAAAACGAAGATCATATATTTTCTGTTCGAACTTACCCCGACAAGCCGACCTCGGAACCTCACGGAAGACTATAAATAATATTTTGCCCTTTTCCTACTGACAATCCGTGCGACAAATAATGTACTGCGCTTGGGATTCGAAGCGAGAATTGAACATGTGACTTTGTCGATGAACTCGCTTAACCTTTCGCTTGCTAGATTTGATATGAAGAGTAGAGCATCGACGACCGTCCCCGATCTGACTCTAAACTTCATCACATCACACACAAAAAAAAGCAAAACTTGACTGCAAACAGCTGACACCGGCATTCAGCTTTTGTCCCTGATGCAATGATTGCCTTGGACGCGCTGACCAGTGATCCACCGGGCAACGCTCACGCTTAGCAATTAGTGCGGGGCTTTGCGCACGCCACACGGACACTGAGAGGGGTGATGCCTGCGCGTGTATTTTGCAAGAGTAACAACTTGCAATACTTTAAAGGACGAAGATGACTTTATGCGATGTGCAAGGAAGTGGATGCTTTAAATGTATGGCCAGCGTCGGGCAGTGAATTTTTGCTCTTGTCGCAGTAAATGAGTTGGAAGTAGTGTTGAGTCCGTCGACACTTTAATATGTACTCCTATTCAATCTTTCTTCCCAATAAAGCAGACTTTCAGTCCGTGTTTGTACCTCATGTTACCTTTGCTTTTCACGATGTACTCTAGCACTTAGTTTCCTTAGTTTTTTTTTTCTTTTCTTTTTTTTTTTCAGACACCTTTACGGGCTGTCTCATCACCAGAAATCGAAGCCTTCTGAACCGGTCGCCATGCGCCCTTCGTGTAGGTTCCCGATGCATACACTCTAGTTCGCGATGTGTAACAACGTGTTTACTCGATGCCTGCCTCGCCGGCTGATTTGTGCCTGGCCAATCGGGGCATTGTTTCGTCCTCTACCGCTCGTCGCCGGCGCACCGCCTGCCGCAGTGACGGCTGTCGCAGGTGGCCGGAGACTGCTAATGGCAGAGCGCGTGTGCGCGCTCGACCCGCCGCTGGCCCCACAATGCAGTCAGCGCGGCACAAACAATGTCAAGTGTGCATGCCGCAAATGACGCAGCTGTGCGAGGAGCGGAGCGTGCTGGCCGACCACCTGTCTCGCGGCAGCAGCTGCACTTGCTGCGCTCCGATCTCGCCGCGCTGCGGACGCTGGCCCCGGGGGTCCGGTCCTGGGTCGCGTCACAGCGAACGCCCCCCGCCGCAACCGTGAGTGCCAGGGCCGGTTGCCGAGCACACGAAATATGGGGAATGGACGGACGTCCCTAGGACGACCGCGTGATATCTTTCACCTAATTTAGCTTTACCGCGGCAGCTGTTAAGAGCCCGATACGGGGCTTGATTTTCCCGTCCATACGCTCTGTTACGCTGAAGAGCGCGTCGTCGTCCCATGACCCATGATGCATCGTTTAATTAGAAGATATGGACACCATATATGCGACATTTTACTGCGACTGCCCTTCACATCACGCTAAACCGGCGGTGGGCGTCATCGTTCCGTCTTCTTCGTTGTCGTCGTCGTGCGCCGCCGTTGTCATCGCATCCCATCGTCATACTACTGCCGTCGTCCTAATTGTCACCGCGTGTTGGTTGCTGCATATTACATAAACACTAGTTTATACAACGATAGAGAAGTTCAAAACAAGGTCTAGGGTATCGGAAGTCAGGAGGTAACTCATAGATATGGAGTAGCCGAGGTAATATGAACCTCAACCTCTCCACAGCAAGACATATATAACAGAACAGAACACTACTGAGCAGAATGGTGAGAAAAGGGAACGAATGTAGTTTGAAAGCACGAGTGTACTCGTGGGTGTATGCAAACTTCTGAAACGAAGGAATTCCGCACATCAACTTGTCTTCATCATTATCAGTCCGCACCTTGCGTTTTGCACGGAGCACCAGAAAAGCGAAACTTAGGAACGCGTCCACGAGTGTCATCTCGACGTAGAGAAACGGGTGGCGCTAATGTATGGCAGAGCAAGTCAAGCAGTCAGTCTCTCTAAACCTGCGCGATCAACTGGCTTATTGGTAATAAGAAAAGTGTTTGCGCAAGAGGCAAATTCAACCGTAGAATGCCAAGATGTTAAGCTATGAATTTATTGTTTTTTTTTTCTTTAGAAAGAACGTACTCGATTCAGGTTGGAACGGCGTTACGCCAGAGTAAAATCTGACATTGGTGGCTCACAAAGATCACTGCCCTATTATGAAAAGGACATTCTCAGCATCCATCCATCCATCTCAACCCCCATTACGCACGCACACAGTGAGATATTACGGGGCGCTGGAGTAGAGGACTTCAAATGAATTTATTTTGACCACCAGGGCTTCTTTCATGTCCACCTAAATCAATGTACACGATGTGCAGTCGTCGAGGCCGGAAATTAAACCCACGAACTCTTGCAGAATGTTACAGAGGCTGTTAGTGCACGCACAAGCATCGAGCTTGATCAACTGAAACTCATGCCTCTTGAGCGACTAACTACAGTTTGTATAAATAGTAACGGGAAGCGGAGACCCACTTAGACAAAAACCGGAAGCGAACAATGCAGCAACCTCAAGCCGTTGTTAGGCATGTCAACAGGTCTTGTCGAGGTCTTGACGATGCTCTGTTGTCGAAACTTCAACAAAGGTCTGAGCATGCTGCCGTGTTCGCTTTTTCTTTCTTGTTCGACAGGATGTAGTCAAACGCCTTAACTGCACACAATGCCATGTTAACCGAGAGTATTATCGCAGGCGAAAATTGTCGTAGGAATTTTAGACCTTCCAATCTACGCAGGTTTTTTGCGCATGTGCCGTCGTCAAGACCATGTTCTGCGTCAGCGGAAGCACGTAAAGGCTGTCTGATGTGAGCCTTCTTGCTGTGCTCATTTACTGCAGCTATCTGAAAGTTGCACCTCGGATGTTGCGATCCCGTGAAAATGAAACGCTTTCGATCATTGGTTCGTCAGATTTGCATTGGCCACATAGGCGCATATAAAATCACCTCATCGGTGTGCATAACTTTAGCGTATTTGAGGGGAATTACTTGTGTGAGCGAAGCGATTAAATACGTGAAACAAAACGCCACTGCGATGCATACATTGCTGGAAAGGAATGCATACATTAACACTGAATTGCGCTCAGAGTGCAAGCAAACGCTTCTATTTCGGCCAAACACATTTCACGCTCTCAAACCGCCAAAGAACAATGTCCAGTAGTAGGGTTACTCTTTACCATGCACCAGAGAGCGTAGAAAATAACATCACGCTGTCTCAAGCAGGAACGAGAGCTTGGTTACATACTATAGCTTATCAATCCAGACATTAAAGAACCCCCTTCCTGTCCTTTCTCGCTGAAGGCTAACGGGAAAAGATGTGCAAGGCAATACCGTGCAAACGAAATGGAGCAGCAATGTGATGCGCACATTGTAGTAAAAACAGCTGTATATAGAAACAACGCCCGGTGTTCTTAGGACGAATGGATAATAAAAAAAATTAAGGCAGCTTCGCACTAAGGGTGCCAAGCCTGAAGGAAGTGCGGAGCTGGGCAGCCTTCTCTGTTTCTCTTCGGTTTTCTTTTTCTTTCCTCCCCTCTTTCTTTCTTTTTTTATCCTTTTCCGTTTTTCTCTGTCTTTTTTTTCTGTCTTTTTTTTATCTCTTTATTCCTATTTTTTGTTCCTCTCTCTTTATCTATTTCTTTATCTTTCCTGCTCATTCTATTTTTTCTTCCTATTTCTTCCCTTTCTCTCTCTGTTTCGCGCTTGCTTCCTCTCTTTTTTTTTTTATGCGTGATTTTGTCTGCGTTACGCCAAGCGCACTAGTTCTTTTTTGCTGCTGATGATAAGCGATCATCATCAAGGCGCTCGAAGAACAAGAGAACGAAGACCTCCTTAACGCGAGCGCGCGCTCAATATGCTACACATGGAGCGTTACGCCAAGCGACGAGGACAGCATACTACAGCACACGACAGTCCGGCCCGCTAATGCTCTCCGCACTTAAAATGCTTTCATACTATATTATCACGTTTGTGTAAATGGTCATGTTTTCAGCGGCTCGACTCTGGATCTATCAGTGTAGGATTAGCCGAGGTAATATAAACATCCAACCTGTCCACAGCAAGCTAGTTAAAACAGATCAGAACAGAAAGTAATTCACGTTAATTGGCTACTGCGACTTACAATTCAAACCAAAATTGCCTTCTTCAGCTGCGCTATCCAAGTAGCACGCTATGAAACCCTTGGACAAATGCGCTCATGCGACGTTTGAGGCAAAACATTTGCGCTCTTTGAAACTACGGCAATGTACTTTTTCTCACTGAAACGCTGGCACTGAGCGTTCGTCAGCGCACACGTTTCGAATATACTCTCTAGTGAAACTTCGAAAGCTATAAATGTTTCTAAGGGCTAAAATTTCAGTTGCAACATAAGGGCTAAATTTCAGTTGCATATAACAAAAAAAAAAAAAGAAAATGGTGTCGGGAAGGGGTGCAGAACCCAAAACACAGCACAAATAGACTATAGGTAACGGCACAGACGCTGTACTTTCTCCTTTTGCTGTCTTTTGCGTGCTGCCCACGTTCTCCAGGATGACTGTTTAGTACACGTCCTTTCTTTAAAATTCTTTCCGAGTCCGTCATTCCGACGTTAAGCAAGTCACGATGATTCTTGCACAATATTTTCAACTGTAATTACCGTCTATACCTTGCAAACATTACATTAGAGTGGAGTTGGGCGGAAAAATAAATGAAAGAAAAAAACAACAACAATAAAAATAAAAAATTAAAAAATGCTCTGCCTGCACCACTACCTTGCAAACAGGTACAGGTGAAATAATCGCGAGAACAAAGTCAGGAGCTTGTATGCCAGCGCCTAACGGGAGGACGATAAGAAACGCCCACGTCCTCTGCTCCGTGGCACAGGACTTTGGGAACGGCCTCCTTTCCGGGGGCCTCAAAAAGCGCGCGTGTTGGTACATATAATACGTACAGCAGCGGTCCAGGCCCTTCCACCGAAAGATTCCCAGTGCGCCGTACATTGTCCGGCAGCGTCACATCCTCGGCGTCGAGTGAGCGCAGCAGCTCGGCAACAACGCTTTCGATGCCCGATGGATGCGACTGGCCCGTCAGATCGCCGGGTCCTGCACAGCGCAGGCCTGGTTTTCCCGCTCGGTCCAGTGCGAGTATAACGGCACACACATACACACAAACAGGCAAGCGGCAGGACTTGCCGACGAGTGCGCGTTCCCATGCGCTAGGCAGCACTTGTATACCCACAGCCGCCAGCTGTTACGACTGCGTACGGCGTACAGAGTCGCACTACGCTCATAAAGGGACAAAATATAACAAACAGGACAATTGGCCTGCGCGCTCAACTACAGCGCTTAGCAAGCGCCGCAAGTTACTGATGCGCTAGGTACATTAAGTGGGCACACCAGTTCGTTCGCGTTCACCGTGTTAAATGAATAGTAAATGTGCGAAGCCTCGAGTTCTCTGGCCGTATTTTTTAACCAGTGTGCATATCACATATAAAAATGCAGCAGCTTCTTGTTTAATCTCGTGATTAGGAAAAACATAGACATATAGGCAAGGATGCACTTGCCGAACCACACATGCTCTTTCTTCTTTTCTTCTCATGTTTCTTACAATAAATGACTTGTGCCTTCCGCAACACGCAATTAATATAACGCTTCCGCCCCAGAAAGCAACAGGGAATGTCTTTGTGCGATGTAAAGCTGAAAATTTGTGTTGTTTACTAGCGCACGCCCGTGTTTGAGAGAGGCGCTGAGAGAAAGAGACTTGAAAGAAGGTTGGGAACTAACCGCTTGGTTATGTACACAGTGCCGGTAAAGAGGATTAAGGATGAGAGGTTCTAAGCAACATAAGAAATTGGGGAGACATTTCGCTCTGTGTAGGTCGATGACCAGCTAAGCTGTTTAGCGCACGATACGGAGGTGACAGGAGGGAGTCGAAAGGTAAGGTTGTGAACGTGCCCATCAATGTTCGAACCACTGTGCAGCGTCTACCACGACACATAGATGAAGACATCGCCATCACGGTTATAAGCAAGGCTTCACTGTAGTATATAATGTGGGAAAGCCAGCTTACTTTCGCTTACCCCATTAAAGTCGGCTTCACTACTAAACATATTGTTACGAAGTAGCAATGCTTCGTAGCAATATAGTCATTGCATTAACAATATATTCATTGCTGAAAGGCATTTTTCCAAGGGCAATATAAGCATTCTTGACATCCAAAATATGAAGGCCCTACATTTATTATTTTATGAATTGTCGTCTGTTGCCCCGAGGCGCCAACAGCTGGCGCTGTTCACATTGTCCGTTGCCGTTTCCTTCGTCTTTCTTCGTGGCCGCGTTGCTCTTCCAGAGTCCTAATCATTGTGTTTAAAATACAAGGCACTCATGTGGTTCAGATATATTCACATCTTGCAAGCGAACTTCCCTGTTTTTCTGGGATTGTACAGTGCATTTATGTTAGCCTTTGAATGCTTGCCTGTTAGCGCTTCGGTGATTATTGTTGCTAGGTGACTGAAACATTTGCAATGCATTTATTAAATACCATGCAAGAAAAAAAATAAAGTGGGTGTGCAGCCCTGGTAGCTCATTTGCCATCAGAGCGTGGGGACCCGGGTTCAAAGCCGAGCACCGACAACACAATTCCTTAAGTGTGTCCAGGCTGTCGGCGTCTAATGTGTCATTTCGCTTGTCACGCTGGCAAAACCATGTAGAGTATAGCCGTGTGTAGTACAGCATAGCAAGACGGCGGGAAAGGGAAGTGAGGGTGAAGAGGAGGGAGAGGATAGAGTATAGCATAGCCATGTATAGTATAGCTTAGCCATGTGCAGCACAGTATAGCAGGGTGTGTGAAAGGAAAGTGAGGGCGAGGACTGATGTGAGGGTGAGGAGAGGGGAAAGAAAGTAGGGGAGGGCAAATCATATTATAACCATGTATAGTATAGTATAGTATAGTAAGGGGTGGGAAAGGAAAATGAGGATGAGGAGGATAGAAAGGAGAAGGAAAGGGTATAGAATAGCATAGCCTATGCTATATCGTATTATAGTACAGCCGTGTGTAGTATAGTATATCACGTGGTGGGGAATAGAAGCGAGGGTGAGGAGGAGGGGAGGGTAAAGCATGGCCTAGCCGTGTTTTCGTATAGTATTGCAAGGGGCTGGGAAAGGGGAAGTGAGGGTGAGGAGTGAAGGGAGGAGAGGGAGTGGAGGGGAGAGGGATGCCACTGCATCACAAATGAAGATTTCCTTTCCCGCCATGGACGCCGACCAGGCTGGACGTTTGGGAGGCCAGCGCTTGCTTGCCCGTAAACGCCAGCGTTGCCGAAGGGCAGGCGAATCACTGCTCGGTACTTCCTGCAGCTTTCACGTTGAGTGGAACAGCAATTTAAGGTTTTTCCGCTCTAATGCATTAGCTTCTTCCGCCACTCCATAGAGGGTTCCATGGGTTCCACTTCGCTTCAAATTGCTTCAATACACATTTACTCTTCCACTGCTCCCCGAGGGCACAATGGGTTTTTCCGCGCGGACAGCGCAAAATCTTGGATCCTAGTCCTAGACATGTAGCTTTGCTGTAAAACAGGGACACGTTCTTTCAACCTTTGATGTGAACGCTATATTTGCACTCGTCACTCAAGTGACGCTCTTAGTTGAAAGCATCGCTTGAGCCTCACTTCATCCGCCTCCCCTGTTACTTTTCAGAGATCTTCTCACACCATCATGTCGCCGTGTGAAATACTTGTAATTATGAGTAATCGTTGTTGAAAGATGATCTACCACTGCGTAAAAGGAGATAGTGCTTGGTGCGCTGTTGCTTGCCAGACATAGAAATGGTCAGGAATCGAAAAGTATCATCCCGTGTACTCGGACCATGAGCACAATACAAGGCTTAAAACTATAATTTTAAGCAAGATAGTGCCCATTTCAGCTTTATTACCATACACAAAATTGTGGCAATCAGGTGAACGACAAAAAAAAATGTTTATCGAGGATGAGAAGAAGCGAGAATCATCTTTCGGCTCAGGTAATACATTCCTGCATCGCGCGACGATAGAAACCTGTCCCCATGAAAAGTTCCCACCTGACCCCACAATGCAGATTTCCGGCCGGCCAAATGGAGCACGTATTGTAAGGCAGAAGGTTACACTGTGCGGATGATACCAGGAATAAATGCGGTTCAAATTATAACTTCGACGACGTGATTATAAGCACAGTGAACGGCTAAGTAATGGAATTGGCACCGCGACCTTGTATGATACCCCAGTACAAAACGACGCAGCCTTCATCGGACATTTACTTAACTGGCAGCAGAACTAGCTAGCTTTAGCATCAAGCAGACCATGAATGCATTAGATGGAGTCCTTATGAAATTGTCCATTGCACTTTATGCGGTAAACAGGCGGCACTTGCATAACTAAAAAAAATGTTGTGAGTAAAAGTGAAGTTGTCGTACGCATCATGTCACGACGGTGAAGAAATCCTTATAATTCAACTGATCAGTCGACTTTGGAGACTCATAATTCGTTAAATTATCAGAAACATAAAATTTAGCACAGACACGGGCTTTGATAACATCATTAAAAAAAGAGAAATGCCTGATCGGTAGACATTACGCTTTGGACATCATACGTCAGCACTGAAAATTTGTCAAGACACAACTGCAGCCCTCTTTTAACCAGGAGAAACGCACATCAGGCAAGCTAAGCCGTTTCTTGCATACGCCACATGTGCATTTGCTTGAAGTGCAATGTGTGGAGAAAGCTCCCGACTAGAAGACGTTGGAGGACATGAACTGCACCATCTGGTCGCCAACGCGATAGCACCGGACTGTGGTACCATTTTTCCTTTCTTTCTTTCTTTCTTTCTTTCTTTCTTTCTTTCTTTCTTTCTTTCTTTCTTTCTTTCTTTCTTTCTTTCTTTCTTTCTTTCTTTCTTTCTTTCTTTCTTTCTTTCTTTCTTTCTTTCTTTCTTTCTTTCTTTCTTTCTTTCTTTGTGCACCGCGATTATCAGCGATATCTATTAATTCAATGTTGGAGGCCCACGTCGAAGATACACTCTAAGAAATAATCGAGTAAAAAGGGTGTCTTTTTTGCTACACAACTAGAATCGTCATCTCCCCCGCGCACTTTCCTGGCGTTATCACCACCGTCCCGGCACTTCCCGGTCACGAACGCCGCGCGTTATCAGCGTGATATAGCATTCTTGATAGGAATGTGCCGCAAGCTTGGTTTTCAAGAGAGGAAACGTGAGCAAGCCAGATGACGATTATTGTTGTATAGCAAAAAGACACCCTTTTTACTCGTTTATTTCTTAGAGTGTATGCCGAGTTCGTTGAAGTTTGCTTTGTTGCTACCACTGTCGACCTCCGGATACGCGGTGTTGTGCACTTGTCTACTACGAGAAGTAATCTTGCCAAAGTTGTGATTATGCATAATCACGAGCACCGAAATGAATAAGGCTCACTGGCGTAGGTTCACGCCTCATTGAACGAAGCGAGCATTCGGTGTATAGTGTGATGACTGAACTCCGCAGTACTTTGGGTTGCTTTTGCTCTGTCATAGAGCAATCAGAGTCAAACAAGACGGAAATGGCTTCTCACAACGTCATTCAAGCTACACAGAAAAGATCCATTAACGTTCTCGGCGAACAGACGCGCTTCCCTGTGTCACTCTACAGGGCAGTAGTGTAGCCAGCAATTTTTTTTCGGGCGTGGGGGGAGGGGTTCAGCTATACTTTATGTATGTTCGTGCGTGCGTTTGCATGTTTACATGTATTACACACATGCAAAATTCAAAATTTTCGGGGGGGGGAGGGGGGGATTGAACACCCCCTCCTCGGTTACGCCAGTGCTACAGGGTGATCAAAATAAGCTTTATGACTTTCTTAAAAGTTAGGCACTCATAGTTAAGTGAAGGTCACCTGTACAAATAAGTTGAGTGGCCAGGGGACAAAAGTGAGGTGATAATTATGGGTGTCAGCCCCCCAATTAACTAAGATTGACTAATGAACCCTTTATTGACTGCAGTAAGCGGGCATGCTTGTATTAAAAAGTTAGAGACAGTCGCGTTTCAACACTGTTCCACTTGGAGGAATTCTGAAATCCATGTGCTCCGAGATATCCGGCCGCAAAGTTTAATTGCTGTTCACATGACTACGCATGCAATTCAGTGAGGAGCGGCGCAGTGTTCCCCCCCTGACGTGACGAGCAGTCATTGCTTGTTATCGCCAGGCGGTAGTAAAAGGGTAACCGTTATCATTTTTGCCTATGCATTCGGCCCGTTGTCAGATTAAATGCCGCACGCAGCACATCAGGGAGGAGCTTTGTACCAGTACTCACTGTCTTGCATACGTGATCATGAAAACCACAATTAAACTTTGCATCCGCATATCTCAGAAAACAGACATGCTAGACGAATTCTTGCGACTGTAACTGTATAGAAACAACACTGCCTATAACCTTTCAGTACAAACATGCCCACTTACTGCAATCGCTGAAAAGTTCATCATACAACCAACCTTAGTTGAGTGGATGGCTGAGCGCCATAATTACCATCTCAACTTGTGTCCGGATATCCACCTTAAATGCAAAGGCGGGTTTCACGTACAGTGCTAACAAAAAAAAAAAAAAGACAACAACAAAACAAACTACAAAGCTTAATTTTGATCGCCCTGGAGAGCGGTCCTTTGAACTTTCAAGACAAGTCGGGCTGCGCGCACAGTGAATTAAGACGCGTAAGCTACAATGTCAAGCGACATGTTTCAGAGCTCCATTCATGTTCTGACGATGCGGTCCGGTTCAGACTCAGTAATATTTTTTCGGAAGTCTCAGCGAAGCTAATGCAAGCTAACGCTTTCATGTATAGCCAGTCCCGGCACATCTGAACAATATACCATCAGTGCGCCATCCAGCGACATGCAGCAAAGCGCGGCCGCCTCTGCACTGGACGAAAAACGGTTCGCACGGGACCTATGTTCAGACTATCTTTCTTTTAGGGGCGAAGCTCCTTAGGGGTGTGGGTCTGTCCCTCCTCTGTAGTATGTAGTAGTAGTACGTAGCCACGTATAGTGGGATGTATCCACTCCACGTGATAAAGATGACGATGAAGCCTGATGACCATGAAGAATAAGCGCGTTCCAGTATAGTGGAATGTACCCACTACACGTGATAACGATGACGATGACGCTGATGACCATGAAGTATAAGCGCGTTCCAGACCACAAATTCTCTTTTTGCCATGGATGAAAACGATCGTGAACGCGCTCTCGCCCTCGAAAGGCAAAACGGCAACGCCGACAACAAACGTTCCCCTGAGCTTAACGTCATATATGAGGACCCCCGCGTTTGTGTGTCAGGTCTTTGTATGATGATCGAGTGGACAAAATTTACGGGGATTAACGGTTTACCAGATTACCTCCGGAGCTTCGCCCACTCATCATCATTCACTTCGTGGATATGTCGTGATTTTTTCCTTCTATTGATGGCAACTAGGTATGCATAAAATAAAAAAAGAACGCCTTTTTAATCAAGATCCTTCGCCTTTATGCGACGCAAGATGTCATATTTGGCAGTATGGCATCACTGACTTGAGGCCAGACAATTCGATGTGACATACTGGCCGCGCGAAAGCACGCTTCGTTCCCGGAAGGGCGTTTCGTCCATTATTACTGGGAATTATATATGACGTTGAGATTTCAGACGCAAACTGATTCCAAATGTACGTTTAAAATGAGATAATCTGATAGTCATTAACTTTCTCGCTTTGTCTGGTTACTAGAGAAACGAGACAACACTCGTATACCGTGTGTTCCCCTGCGCTGGTGAAAGGACGAGAGAAAGAAAGGGAGGAAAAGAGGTCGCCGTCGACAGATCTCTGCGATCTGAGTAGCGATGTAGGCGAGTTGGTTCGTGGTGGAAATGAGCAGTGCGAAGCACTGAAGTGCGGAAATACATGAAATGGAGGACTTAGGAAGCGAAGGAAGTGTTCGTCATTCTTTCGCTTCCTCACTCCTCCATTGCCTGTATTTCCGCACTTCACTGCTCATTTTCACCACGTCTCTGCGATCGTTTGCAGATTTCGTGTTGTCCCAAGTAAGTCTCCGAACGCAGCATTATGGTAGTCTGAAATTCGTTATCGCACCACATACAGAAATAGTGTGGTGTGATAACGATGCACGCCATCACCGATGTATATTTATCATAAGTATACATCAGTATATATATATATATATATATATATATATATATATATATATATATATATATATATATATATATATATATATATATATATATATACAATTCTCCCACACAATGTGTGTGGGTGAATTGACAAAAAGCGGTCTGATATGCAACCAAAATTCCAATCTAGCTTGCCCTTAATACAACTTCTAGTAAGAAAGTAAAAAAAGAAAAATGCGACAGAGAAAACATGTTAAGTAATAAAACACACAATACTGGCTTCTGTGTTTTCTTCTTGATTAAGTTATATCACGTTATATAGTTTCGTAAGTATGCGAATGTCTCTCTCTGCTTTGCTTGTTTTCCTGCAGATCACAATGTATAGACACAAGGTGGTACTTAGTGACCGATACTGAATCCTGCATGATAATACGTATGCTGTCACGCGGAAGAGATATGAAACTGAGCTGATTAGCTCAAGGTCGTGGTGCGATCGTTCAATAGCCGTCAAACGAAGCGACGAAGAGGGTGCCAGAAAGACAACAAACACTGATATTATACAGGCCTTCACTGAGGTGTCCATGCAAGTATTAACAATAAATAAGAGCTTATGTGCAGGTCGGACTCGGCAACAATCCTCTTTAAACAGATTAATTCGCGTGAAGCCGAGTTTACCTAGCACCGGCTACCGAACCCAAAAGAGGCGAGTATTGTTCTAGACAATGTCTCAGACGGATTGGAAAGGTGCTGCTGAGCTTTAAAAAAAAAAAAAAAAGAAAAGGAAACGTCCACATTGTGCAACATTCTGCGATCGCATTGCCCGGTTGCGTACTCGAACGTTTCCTGCTGGTCTTTCTATCTATTTATTTTTCAATATATATTTTGCATGGCATATATGCTTTCTGCCTAGAACAGCCGCCTAGCCAGCCGCTTTCTCGGAATAACCTCTCTGTCTGCCTCCCTTTTTAAAAAAAAAACTATTTTCCTGCTCTGTTCTTCTTGGACATTGAAACTGCTTATATAGTCAGTAGACGAGCTATACGGAGTACAAGATGCCAAATACCAGTGAAAGTTTAAGAAGGATTACGAACGTCTGTGCGGCTGTAAAGCAACGCATTCCACACCACACTCCAAATTCATCCACGTCCGAAGCGTACTGCTGAGCCACATAATTTGCCCTGTCACAATGCACCGCTCACAGGTGCTCAATGTAACAAAGTTTGAGATTGGGCTCGTTTGTATAGCGTCTTCAACAATCGGCGCAGAAACGGACAAGGGACAGAGACAAGCGCTGAGTTGGAAGACAGCGCTTGTCTCTGTTCCCTTTCTCTATCCCCCTGTCCATTTCTGCGCTGATTGTCGAAGCTCAATGTAAGACAGACTGCTAGCCAGCACAACTGACCACGTCGCGATTCCTAAAGCATGGCTTTCAGCTGGCAGTCTCAGTACCAAAATACGCGCCTCCTAGGTACAGTGTACGGGATGACCCATAACGTTAACCAAGCTTGAAAAAAAATGGAAGAACTAAAACTCGCACAATATGCGGTTAGTAGACGTATACGGGGTTCGGCCAGCTGTTATCCTCCGTAAGTAACACCCTTTTGGCGTTCGTATCATTGGGTAATTCGAAGGGGGAAAAAAATCCAAATTAAACAAACAACCGGTTGGCTGTACTTGACATAGACACCACGTGCCGCGTCTTAAGAAATACATCTCCAATTTAGGGAAGCAAATACAGCTTGCAGAGAAACTGACGCTTCGCTGGTCTGGAAATGCCTGCCTCGATACAAGGAAGGTCCACTGCACGCACTACGAAGTATACGCACGTGGGTCAAGCGTGAGTGGAGGGTTGTTCGAGGGAGAGTGTCCTGGCGTGGCAGGCAGAAGCAGCAGCGCCGTATCAAGGGAGCCGTCGCCAGCCGCAGGTGCATACCGGGCCCGAGGCTCGCGGGCCGCGCGCGCTGTCCTCGAGTCGAGAGGCGGCCGGTCGCGTGAACACGGAGGCGGCGCCCCGCGCGTGTGTGCGCGAGCAGCAGCGCGGCGAGCGCGCACGATGCCGCGCGTGTGTGCGTGCTTTGCGAACGGGAGAGGGTAACCAGATGCGGCACAGTGCGTGTGTGTACTACCTGGAGGAGGGCAGCTGCACGCGCTCGCAACAACAGCTGGGCGCTTCGCCCGCCGCGTCAGCTGCGTCAGCTCTGGCAGCGCCCGACGGCGTGCCGCGCTCAGGTGCTCGCGAGTAGCACTCAGGTGCACCACCTCGCACTAGCCCTCTCCCCCTCCTCGCGACGAGCGACACAAAGCCACGCTCTCTCCTTTTCCACCTCCCACGAAGCACGTACTGACGTTGTGCGGCGTTGAAGGAGCGACGAAAGGGAATCTGTGTGTGCATGTATCTGTACGCCGTTTCTCTTATGTAGCAGGACAAACGAGATCGATATTCTGTTTTCTTTCTTTTGTGACTCTCTTGTCGTACTGGGGCACGCCATCCGGTGGGTGGAAATGGCAATCCGAAAGGTTTCTCTTGTACGGAATGGAATTTAGAGGATATAATGCTGGCTGAGGCTCACAAGACATTGTACACATACAGCCATCCATTTGGCGGAAGATTTCCGCTGCTGAGCTGCGCTTCTCCAGTGCTGACATTGCACTTATTCCCAACGTCGAGCAAGTGCGAAATACCGACGGAAGTGAGTGCCCTCGACGTGAAAGAACCCGAATTCCATTACGAAACAATTTCAAAGAGAAAAGTCGCTCGTTACGAAAAAAAAAATATATATATATCCAGAGGTAACTGTAGGGAAGGAGAGACGCAGCAAAAAAGCACGACACCTGCGCTTAGATTGAGGCTTGCTCATATGTGCTATTTGACCCCCCATGAAAGCTCCCCCACATATGTTCAGAAAATGTAACGTGCACTTTGCTGTTTTTTGCACAATGTGTGAAAGGCGCGCAGAAAGAGGGTAGACGCTAAATGATGTACCACAACGAAACGAAAAAGTAGCCCAGCGCGGATCGTTGAGACTCTCAAGTCGGCTACGGGTCCAACGGAGTCGATATCCAAGGCGCATTGATCTCTCCAGTGGTCCTAGCTGTCCCGCTCAGAAGACGAGCAACAAGTTAGGCTTTCACTGTTAAATTTTACTGAACGTTCATTTACATGTCAAGGCAGAGATCTAAAACAAACTCATGTCATATTGAACAATTGCGACTTCGAGTCAGTAGCAGAAGGAAAAGGCAGAAGTTCAAGGGAAGATGGAAGCTCTGAAGAGATGAATAATCCTTGGACATGAGGTGTCACTGGGGTCAACGTTTCGACAAGTGCATTCGTCAAGGCAGAGACCACCTGGCTTATCGCGTGTGCGCTACGCTCACTCTCCTCAACCACAGAAGCCGAGAAGAATAGGAAGTGCAAAAAGAAGGGGAGGGGAGGAGAGAGAGAGGAAAAGACAGGATGGAGTTACTGAAATAAGCCTCCGTGCAACAGGCATCAGGCCAGGCCGTCCACCGACCTCGACCGCTGGACCCATGCACCTTACCACCGTTCACTGTAAGACTTCATACAGGAAGCTAATTTGCATGTGCATTTTTGATAACGCGAAGTACTATGCCTAAGGGCAGGCCTTTCGAACTATTAGCCTAATTAAAAAAAATGGACGAAGCTTGCACCTAAGCTGCGCAAGCTTTGAAATGGCGAAGCTGGACGATTCTGAAGACTAATCTGGTTGCTTCTATAGTCGGGTACAACTTTAGAAGGCAGCGGCATTTTCCCCTCAAAGGCGGATGCACACGAGCCTCCACCAATAGGCGCCCACTTCAGGTGACGTCATGAGCCGGACGGCCGGTGACCCCGCCGACGGAGGACATGCTGCCATCGTTGCTGCCAGCTCAGCGCGCAAACGACCGATCGTTGGCAGCAGTGTGATGAGATAGCCGAGCGTCTAGCTGCCCGAGTGAGCATTTTGAGCTCGCCAACGATAATCAGGGTTAACAATAGCGTTTCAATTCAGATATGCCATCATTGAAATGCGTTTCTATGCCACTTCTCAAATCGAGCACGATGTGTGCAGGACGTTGCTTATCAGAATTGAGCTTCTATTATAAGGAATACGCCATAAATGGAACTGCTTATTTATTTGAGAGGTCACGGAATGGATGGTTGGCTGTTGCGAACCCACCGGCAAAAATTTGGTAGCCCTAATAAGGGCTGTTCTTTCGTTAATAAGAAGCCGCTATGCTTCGTCGGGTGGCTCAATGCCAGTCAGCTCGCAGTCGGAGTCGCTTTCTTCAGTGTCATCTTCACCCAGCTGGATGATGATGGGTTGAATGTACTCACTCCCAGACGTGTCAAGTCTAAACTTTACCTCCAAGTCCATCACGTGCTGAATGCGCTTCCTCTAATCTTCCGCCGTTACCTGCTTGATTTTCTCCCTCAAGATGGCGTCGACCGTGGACATTTGAAGTTCTGTGCCGCTGCACTTTATTCTTCGCCGTGTTCGCGCGATGCCCAGTGTAACCTAACATTGATTGATTGTCCTGTTTCGCCAGTGTGTTGCTTGTGACAAAGTGAACATGTAAATAAGCGTTTCAACTAGCGCAGGCAAAACTTGATTTTTTTTATGATGGATGTAGTCATTTTTATCTAATATAACGTCATTTTGAAGGTGTTTGCAAGTCTTACACCTTGGGACGACAACAAGCAGTTATGTGGGCTGTATAATGAGGGTTTACTTTTGCATGCACTAACATGTCTTTAACGTTTCAAATACGGAGATTAATTTACACTTGGTGCTTCAGGAAACGCGTTCCTAATCCGCTCGTTGCTTACTAATATGGGATAATACTTACGGAGGATATTATTTATGTTTCGGAGTGTATTTAAGTATATCGTTATAAATACTAGCGTCTGGTTGGGTTGTGCTTTAGGGTCCCTTTTATACCGAGTTCTGACTGCCTGTCTACTTTACAAGCTTCATTGTAGGCTTTGTTTAGCGCGTCTATCGGGTGGTTTATTTCAACTAAAGTTGCCTTTAGATAGCTCAAGTGGTGCACATAGTCACCATCGTCGCTACAGATCCTTGTTACACGCCTCCACTGTCCGACAAATATTCCTTGCTAGCATCGTCTCGGGTGATGAATAGTGTACTCTGGGTATTGTTAGCTAGCTATTGGATTTCTGTAGAGCGTCGTCTTTAAATTCCCTCTTTCAATAGATACTGTCGTGTCGAGGAAGTAAATTTCACTGGAATAATGGTGCATGGTAAAGTTAATACTATAGGGTGAAGCTAGTTAAAATCCTCAATGAATGTGTTTACTGCATTTATGCCATCTTACCTGCCGCGGTGGTCTAGTGGTTATGGTGCTCGACTGCTGACTCGCAGGTCGCGCGATCGAATCCCAGCCGCGGCGGCCGCATTTTAGATGGAGGCGAAAATGCTTGAAGGTCCGGGTGCACGTTAAAGAACCTCAGGCGGTCGAAATTTCCGGAGTCCTTCACTACGGCGTCTCTCATAATCATATCGTGGTTTTGGGACGTTAAACGCCAACAATTATTATTATATTTATGCCATGTTCCCAAGTAATAAATATGTCGTCTATGTAGCGGACTAAGGTGCAAGGCCTTAGCTGAGGTGATTTCAAAAGCTTCTAATTGCCCCATAATTTTCATTGGACAATTCTAATTCTCCCACGAAAATGTTCGCGACCGCTGGTGAAAAAGGGGTTCCCATACTATAGTCGGTGACAGCCTAAGAATAAATATAGGCTCCGCCCACGAGGCCGCATTGCCCTTATTTTTCATGCTTCCGCCGTGTTGCTACTTCACGCTGCGGAAGCGTAGGAACGCGATAAAGCGTTGCAAAACACTCCGAGCTGCTTCCGCTTCGGTGCACGTCAAACGCGGCACAATCACAAACTTCAACTGCATCGAATGACGACCGGCGAGGATGATGCTGTGTACGTGTGGATAACAGTTGAATTTTTTACTGGTTCGTCCTAACCATTACGTCACAGGAAAAAGCTGCTCTAGTTGGACGCGCGTAACACAAATGATAGTGGTACACTTTAGTTTTTATTCTTAGCTTGTCACCGACTATAGTGCCAAAAATTTGTAAGTAGTAGGTCGAATGAAATTCAAAGTAATTGTAAGGACTAATATCAGTAAGGAGATGTAAACTTGAACATTATGTTCCCGTTTGGTTGCTTCCAATGAGTGATTTGAAAACCGCTTCGATCCCTTCAGAGATTAGTATATTCGTATATGCAAGGAGCACACATCCGTAAGGTTACCAATACGGTCCGATCCGAGATTGTTTGGGTTTCCCTAATGGAATCTATAATTAGAAGGAAATGAAGTCTATCCCAAATAAAGGATGGCAGGATGGAGGGTATGTAGATAAATTTAGGAATTTTTATATCGGCTCAGTAGGTGTGTTGTTGGCTACTATAGGTCTGCCTGGGATTTGCGCGGTGATTCATCTACGGAAACCTCATCATTCTTCGGAAGGAGGGCCGGATTGTTTGTTGTTAGGCATCGAGAAGCGGTACTCGAAACGTGTGATTAATTCCATGGGTAGAAAATCCGTTATCATATGTTGTATGCTCCTGCTAAATATTCATCAGTCGAGTTGTAGGTTAATTTTAGATAATGGGTGTTGCTACTGTGTTGCCTGATGCCCTCGTTTTTATATATATTTTTTTTCAATAGGCGTATTACTATGCTAATACCTTGTCCGCAGAAAAAAACTTGACAGTGGGTTAGTTGGTTAAACATGGTCAACGTTTCTTTAACAACTGTTTAATACGTAGATGAACACGATATATACATCTACAGAGACCACACGTTGTTAGTTTGCGCTGATGTGTTTTGTATACGTCTTTCGTCGCTGTCTTCAGTTACTTTTTGTAAAGTTTGCGCAAGAAACGTTGATCTTGTCCGAAGGTTTTTAAGTTCCTTTGTGTCTGCGAGTTGTTTTTTCAAAACGGCTTACTCTCCGTAAGTTAAGTTCTTCAGCTTGCGACTCTGTCTTGTTGTGCCGAGAATTTCGATTGAGACTAGTTGAGTGTATTAATCTAAATCTTGGCATTGTGCTGAATCTGGTGTCGAAGTGCTGGGGGGTCGCAGAGCATCATTGTCGGCATTTTCCGCATCTACCTTAAAGGGCCCTTATAGACAACTTCTGAAAATGCAAAGAACGCATCGTGTGTCGCATCGTGTGTCGTCCCTTGTTGTCCCCGTTTTTTAAGCGCTGTTTTACCTTTTGTTACAAAGAACGCGCGCGTTATTCTCTCCTGGCGTTTCCCCTGTCTTCGGCACAATTCATGACGCCAACCAGTACGTTCACGTTATGTCATGAGGAAGTAAGCTCCCGATTGGTCGATGCACTATATCAGTTGCGAATTGTCTCCTACCCTAATTCTCCATGCAGTCGCACGCCCGTTCTACCATAAATGTCTTGCGCGAACAACTGATTTCACTTCGCATTGCGTGTTTTCGACTGCGCGAGCGGAGGTAAAACAGCGTGCACCCGAAAAGCGCGAAATGCTGATAGGCTCGACGCTTAGAGCTGACGTTGCCCACGTGTTTTATGACAAAATAAGTGGCGGGGAGGAGACAGCTCCTTTAAGGAGCGTATACAGTGAAGGCGAGAAAGAACCCCCTCTCGTCTTTGATATTGGCGTGGTTTAGGGGCCCTTTAACAAACAAGCATTCCTTGTTGCGCGGACATCTTGAAAACTCAGTTATATCTTTGTGTAGCTCGTACTCGTTCACTGCATTGTTTGCGGGGCGGAATGTAACGCCGCGTTTTATAGAAGACCTATTCGATGGGATTTAAACTCTGTGACATGTCTACTACCTTGCTTCTGTGTACTGGGTGGTGGACTGCGGTTATGGAGCATCACCTAATGGAAGGAAAAGACACTCCTCGCTAGTCGCGTCTTTTTTAACGTTGTAGATTTCTTCACTGCCGATGGCACCATCACTTGACCTGGGTGATCTCCCCAGGCGAGATCGCTACGGTACCTGCTTTGCCACCTTTTCCGGTATAGCCTGTCTGACGTGTAAAATGTTCCACTCAGGCAGCGCTCTCTCATGGGGCAAAAGCAACGAGCGGGCTGGCTTGTACATGTATACAGTGCGCATTACAGATAACCCCCCGCCCTCAAAAGTTTTCGGAACACAAAATTTCCGAAAATGATATATTCCCGCTTTGTCTTTGAACATAGCCCCCAAACAGATGTTCCAGCTTGTAGTAGTGCTTGCGACCTACGCAGCTACCTGCTAGGTTAGATGCGCCGTGCACTAACAGAGCAGAAATTCGCATTTTCAGTGGAGCCCGCGTTCCGTAAACTTTTGGGAGCGGGTGTACATGCACTGTTACCTCGATTATGATAACATTTGCGATCCGCGACTTAAACTGAATATGGGAATATCTGCGGACGCGCGCACGTATACACGTACGCACACGTCGTACATCTGCACACACATGATTAAGCGCACCAACCAGTGAAACAACCAGAATTCGGTCGGACACAATCTGCTGTTATGAAATAAAAAGAATTATCGTAAGCCGTAATCAGTTTTGAGGCACCAAAAGCAGGCTAGGTTTTACATTGAGCTTCAGTCAATAGTTGTGGGCAGATAGAGATCATAGGACTACCCGCCACGGTGGTCTAGTGGTTAGGGTGCTCGACTGCTGACCCGCAGGTCGCGGGATCGAAACCCGGCCGCGGCGGGGCGCATTTTCGATGGAGGCGAAAATGCTAGAGGCCCGTGTGCTTAGATTTGGGTGCACGTTAAATAACCCCAGGCGGTGAAAATTTCTGGAGTCCTTTACAACGGCGTCTCTCATATCGTGGTTTTGGGACGTTAAACCCCAACAATTATTCAAGAGATTATAGGCTCGTATATTGCAATACAAGGCAATGCTCGTGCTGACTTCGCTGTCAGACCCGCGGTGTACATGACGCTTCATATCAGAAAATATATATTTTTCTTTGCAAGAAAAGATGCAGTGACTCAGCAGTATCAGTGTTTTCCTGGAATCTGCAGCAATTATTATAGTGTGACGCAATTAACCGTTACTGACCACTGCACAGATAGATAAAAAAAATTGAAAGATTACTAATCCAGGCTTGCTACTCTAGCTCTCGGACGTTATGTGTGGAATAGACTGGACGTGTAGATTTTATATGCCACGAGGACTAAGCAGGAAAGATGAAACATGCACTCAACAGGTCAGGCTTCACGTTGCCTTACAAACTACTTTAGGTACAGTATTAAACAGTCGGACTACTTTGTGTGCACTACATGTAAACCCTCCGGGAAAGCTTAAACACGTCGTGTGAGGTTGTTCCTGTTACGACGCAGAGCGACACGTTCTGAAGGCAGCACTGCATTTGCAGCGCGGCTTTGGAGCTGCGGCACCTGCTCGGCTTGTGGCAAAACACCACCTGTGTGATACACATGAAATCGCTCAGTGGGTTTTTAAGGACTGCACACCTAAACGAAACATTGTGAATTATTTTTTTGTGTATATGTGCGTGCGGGCCTACGTAGTATTTGTGTGTAAATGTGATCATTGCACAATACCACAGTCATCATCCGTCGCCTGGAGTAGCAGGCCAGGCGATAAACCAGGCTAACATCTTCGGAGTAATCATTAAAAATTGTTTTCTGTCTATCCATTGTATAGTGCGACGGCAATGAACAAACAGCGACTTGCATACCCCGCACTACTTACAGTTCCATTTCGCGCAGAAGTTAGGGGAATATCAGGAAGTGCAACCTATTTCTGATGAATGGTAAATAAAACAAATTCTAAGACAGAAAAGAAAGCAAAGAGATTAGCATCCTCGATGTCCTGACACTGAGTCTGCTAGCTTCTTCCGCTTGTGCTCCTGCGTTACGGTGATAAATGTCCAATATCAGAGGCGGGAACCAGCGCAGGCTATAGTTTCGGCAGGCCAGGAGAAACGACGCGGCTGAGTTTTGACAGCGGTGAGCGAAAGCAACTTGGTGTAACCTGCGCGGTGGTGCTGTGCGACCCGCAGCGTGGACCAGCGGGACGACACCCGCAGAAGGAGAGCAAATAATGCGATGGGATGTGGCTCATTGGGCGCCGACAAAGTAGCGGACACCGAGGGCGGGGGGCGGAAGAGGGGCAGAGGCACAGCACCGTGGGAGTTTGCGCAGCAGCACGCGGTAGAAAGACGACGGGTTTTGGGGTAGCGGAGGAAAGGGGGGGGGGGGGGGAGGGCACATTCGACAACGCCGCTGCAGCCCCGCGACGCGTGAGAGCTGGAACACTTGCGTTCCACGCCGGATAACGGGAGCGCGCGCGCCCAGCGCCCTCTGCGAGCGACGCATGAAAACAAAACTCGCATCCAACGAATGGCACCGCAAGCAAGCGCGCGGTTAACGCTCATATCCCAGTCACGCGAGTTCCGACTGAAATGTAAAACGAACCGAGTCCGCGGTTTTAGCAAAGACGACCGGAGCGCTATACACCCTCGACGTGGAACTGGCGGCGCGCTCCTTCCGTATTTTTGCTTTTTTTTTTTCTTTCTTACCCACAACCCGCTTCCTTCATTACGCTTCGCGCGTGCTCCGGCTCTAGTAGAAGCGATCCGTAGTTGGACGAGCGCCGCTGCTGCGCCGTCTAAGAAACCCCTAGCGTTACGTTGAACACTTGCGCGCCCTAATGGAGTTACGTGCGGCAAGTAACTCTGGCAACCGCTTTTGCACTATGCACGCCTCTTCAATTCTCGCACCCTTCACTCCCTCCCCCCGCCGTCGTCGCGCCTGAAACTTTACTGCGCGTGCGGAAATACCGCAAATGCGCGGTGCCTTCGGGGCAGAACTCTGGCAGATGCATGCCCGTTCATGCTACGCACATGTACTTTCACACGCTCGGGCGAAGGAAATATATGCTCGAAAGGTCCTAGAATTGCTTGCATGGCCCGCGAGTGGATTTTTGGTCCCAAACTTAGACCAACCTTCACAACGACATTCGACGACTGCTATAAATGTATGTATGTATGTATGTATGTATGTATGTATGTATGTATGTATGTATGTATGTATGTATGTATGTATGTATGTATGTATGTATGTATGTATGTATGTATGTATGTATGTATGTATGTATGTATGTATGTATGTATGTATGTATGTATGTATGTATGTATGTATGTATGTATGTATGTATGTATGTATGTATGTATGTATGTATGTATGTATGTATGTATGTATGTATGTATGTATGTATGTATGTATGTATGTATGTATGTATGTATGTATGTAGTACACGTGCCTCTATCTGCTTCTGCTATCTGCTCTTTTCTAAGGTTACGGTTGGTACTTATGGTTGCTAGTACACACGTAAGTGACACAAATTTCTGGAACAAAAAAAAAAAGCAACGTTTTGAAAAGCATTTAGGCGAACTGCTCCTTCAAATGAAGTCTCCCGTGTGCACCGCCCGCTGTTGAAGCAACGCACGACCCTAATTTCTATGCATAGAATAGCCATGACAGCAGGAAACCATATTCATGCGTGCACTCGGCTACTAAACGCTTTCAGTCACTGAAGGGCTCTCGATGAGTACACGGGATGACGGGGTCCTTTCCCCGCTGTCACCACTCAACTGAGGGAAGGCCGCGTTGCAGCTAACACACAGCGCCGCCAGAGCAGCAAGCGCTGACTTCGCGTTGCACCCCACTGATGAGATCTCCTCCGCGACATTGTTCCCATGTTGACGCCTAGCAGCAGCGTCACTGAACGCACTGTTGGCGTTTGTTCACACTTTTCCGTTTTCGACGGCGAGGTTTCGCGTGTGAAAAAGGGTAGCACCGGTCATAACCTAGCATAAGCAGCATTCTTATATAATATAATATATATAAAGTTCTTTAAGAACATTTGCAAATTATGCAAAATATTTCAATGTATCGAAAAATTACGCAAGAAATGCGATCTAGACGATAATACATATTGGGAAATCTAATTGAATCTGTTTCGACATCGTCCTGTGGAAGAGAGAAAATGTGATTATCACCTATTGTGCCAAGATCGTCTGGAAGCCGGTTCCGTTCCCGTATTGCTCTTTATAAGAAGAATAAATTACCATAAGTCTGTGCTTTTTTTTTATGGGTATTGTAATACATTTAGTGAATTACCTCTACGAAGCGAGACGTCCACCAGGCTTAAAGTCTGTTCACGGGGATTAAAGGTAGTCTGATTACAACAGATACGGTGATGAAATTGAGGCCGTAGTTTCTGTCTTCTTCTTCTTAGCAGCGTCTCCATTTCAATGTACTTTTTTATTTCACAAATACTCGAGAATTGATAGTAGTTATCATGTAGGGTATACGAATCTAGCTGCTTCATTTTGCATTTCCTCCAGTCCATCTATGAAGCACTGCTCTGCTGATCATGGTCCCATATTGCATAAAGCATAATCTAGTATTCATTTTACGGACAAAAAGTGGATTCCTTTACAGATTGCGAAGCTTGCTTAAATGCATTCGTATGAAACGAAGCATTGTACTAGCCCTTGTCATTGAAATGTGTGTACATATGTATGTATGTATGTATGTATGTATGTATGTATGTATGTATGTATGTATGTATGTATGTATGTATGTATGTATGTATGTATGTATGTATGTATGTATGTATGTATGTATGTATGTGTGTGTGTGTGTATGTATGTATGTATGTATGTATGTATGTATGTATGTATGTATGTATGTATGTGTGTGTGTGTGTGTGTGTGTGTGTGTGTGTGTGTGTGTGTGTGTGTGTGTGTGTGTGTATGTATGTATGTATGTATGTATGTATGTATGTATGTATGTATGTATGTATGTATGTATGTATGTGTGTGTGTGTGTGTGTGTGTGTGTGTGTGTGTGTGTGTGTGTGTGTGTGTGTGTGTGCGTGCGTGCGTGCGTGTGTGTGTGTGTGTGTGTGTGTGTGTGTGTGTGTGTGTGTGTGTGTGTATGTATGTATGTATGTATGTATGTATGTATGTATGTATGTATGTATGTATGTATGTATGTACGCATGAATGCATGTCTATCTATCTATCTATCTATCTATCTA
The DNA here is from genome assembly GCA_030522465.1 of Rhipicephalus appendiculatus. Taxonomy (NCBI): domain Eukaryota; kingdom Metazoa; phylum Arthropoda; class Arachnida; order Ixodida; family Ixodidae; genus Rhipicephalus; species Rhipicephalus appendiculatus. The sequence goes on along the minus strand of JALIZH010032925.1, from coordinate 3,136,667 downwards.
TCTATCTATCTATCTATCTATCTATCTATCTATCTATCTATCTATCTATCTACATTTTCACTACTTTACGACAATTATTTTAAATAAGGAGTCGAACATAGCAGACCGCAAAGGAACCCATGCCGTCGCTTCCTTTAACGGCGCAGCAAACTCATTTTTATTAAGGGCGATTTCACAAAACAAGATCAACCACATCTTACTTTCATTATACACTACGTTGCATACGATGCGGAGCTGTGAAAAGGTAATTTGCGGTCCTTTAAATTACGTACGTACGTACGCACGCGCGCAAAACTGTAGCCTTCACTTGAGTGATTAGAATAACATATTGTCCACAAAAGCGTCTTCACTACCAATGACGCGAGGGCGAGCTTACGTTTTACTTCCCGAACCTTTATAAAATCGCACCACCTGTTCTGGTGCCTCACTTGCAGCAGTTTCAGCCTTTATGGAGGTGGCGCTAGGAGGCCTATTCGGGACCGGGCAGGCATTTCGGAATAAGTTGGACTCCGTAAAGGACCGATGCCCGCTCTCCCTTCCCCCCGAACAGGGATAATGCCATGTAAAATTCTAGAACACAAGGTGTCGCTGGAGTCAACGTCTCGACAAGCTGTCTTGTTTTCTTCAAGGCTACAACTGGAGATTGCTTGGGACTTCAAGGGCAACTCATTCCTCAGCCTTGGCAGGAATGACTCCTTCAAATCACACAAATTATAAAAAAATATGTAAAATCGCCTGCTTCTTCAATCTCTGGTGAAATAAAGAAAAATGTATTTTTTTTATTATGTTTTCTCTTTTCTCGTGGTATCATAGCCGTAAGATCGCCGAGAAGCAGTGAAGGTCAAATGGAAACAATCCTGTCCCTTCCACCTGACGCTGAAAATTAGAAGTAAGGATATAAAGAATGAAAGTTCGAGAAAATATTCGGCATGCAGCAAACGAAACCTCAGCCATTATGCAAATAGGCATTCCGGGCAGCGCTGAGTCAGCCGGTCAGGAAAGGCCCATCAGCAGGCGTTCCGCGTTTGACGCTGCACCATTGAGCTAACTGCGCTGCTTTCTGGCCCCTAAACGCCCCGCTGTTCTAAGAAGAAACCACCGTGATAGCCGTCATCGCTTGCCCCTTTGGGACTGGAAATTAAGAAGAAGAAAAAAGGACGTGGGCGAGGAATGCGGGCACGCTTCGATGTGTAAGAAGGAAGCGAAGCTTAGACATTGGCCAAAGACACGCACGGAAGCCAGAGGGACACTTGAAATCCAAATGCCTCGTGAGCGCCCTACAATTTCGAGCTTCTACTGCTGTCGTGCGGGGCAGAAAGCAGGGAGACTTATGCTAGCCAACATACCCTTTCTTTTTTTTTTTTTTTTTTTTAACGTGTCGCCTCTGTTACCTTCTGCCGGCACGCATGCACGAACGTGTTATGTACCAGCGGCGGACACCATCAGGCTGGATAGACAGATTTTTGGCAATGCTGGCACGCATGGGTCCTGTATCCTCGAGCAGGCCTCCCGTGTCTATAGGCGCTATAACGCCGTACTTCGCCCCCTCCACCGTATGTCTCCAAGTGCGCACCCGCGGAGATCTGACGCGGATCGTTACTGTGAGTTACGCGTCCACCACGCGAGGGACTAAACAACGTCTGGCATCGGACGCCTTTCTTGAGCGTTTATATATTTACTTTATCTTGCTCCTTCCGCGTGTTATTCACCTGTGGCCAGTCCTCACGATCAAAAAAGAGTGAGCAAATTCGCACGTCGTAAGAGTCAGCGCGGAGATTAAAAACGAACGGTACGAAGTCGAGTGACCGTGAAAATGGCCAGGCTGAAACTTCAGTTATGCTCTGGTTCGTTTGATTATGCCAGGAGAAGAGAAAATGAAGCATCAGTCGCGCCTCTTGACGATGCTGTATTTCTTAACGCCTGCATATATCGGTACAGCGGTACGTACAAAAAGAGTACCGGCAAATAAAGGCTCAAAATAAGCCATAGAGTTAATACTATGACATCTTATTACAAACTTTCACTACTATTAGAGGAAAAAAGATTGGCTGGGCGACGCACACAAATAAACTGGGGTTGAGAAAGTGTTCATAGAAGGTACATACTTTAGCAATCGCTGTAAGCGCATACTTCTGCACAACTATAAGAGCTTCATGATATTTGTCGTCGTTGTACTGCCCTCAACGCAAAAGAATAGGAATTCCAGAGTAATTCGCTGTGCAAAGTAAGCATCGCTTTTACAAGCAATAAAGGCTGAAAGTTTCTGATGATGCCATTTACACGGGCAAATCGACACTGAAGATGCTCCGTATGAGCGTCCCATAACATAAATTCATTGAAATGTACTCTCAGTGTTTAGACCATGCCTTATATTTCAGCGCCATTTCCTCCTACGGTAGGAGTAAGGACGGCAGAAAGCGTCGTCTTCAGTCCTAGAAAATGCGGCTTTACTCTGACTGGAATTTAACAGGAGAGAATTTTTCATAAACCACGACTGCAACCAACGTACGATGTTTCTCGCTTCCTTGTCCTGATAATTCGCATCAGTTCCTGATAAGAATTAGCTTCTGTCGTCTGCGTATATTAAATATTGAAGACCAGTAGATGCTGCTATTAAATAACTTATTGCCGAGCTTCTCGTCTGGCTCAGAAATTCATTTTGAAGGCAATTAATTCAGTATAAAAAGATCGCCTTGCATCCAATCAGGATCATAGCCGTTGTAATGCCGTATGCGTAGCATCTGTGGTAATGTACTGAAAGGTAGTAGCAGTTAAAGTAGTGAAATGTGGTAATCTGTTTTTTTTTTTTTTTTAACGAAAAGTAGTACGAGAATAAATTAACGCCACATCACCCGCCTTGGAAGCTCGGAAGCTGAGATGTTGTTCCGCTAAAAGCTCGAGGACGCGGGTTCGATTTCCGGTCATGGCCGCCGCAATTATATGAACGAGAAATGAAAAAAAGGAGAGAGAGAGAGAGAGATGTACTTAGGTGTAGGTGCACGTTAACGAACTCCTGGCGGTCAACATAATCTGAAGCCACCCACTGCGGCGTGCCCCATAATGGTCGTCATGGTTTTCGCAAACAAAACTCCAGAATTTAATGGTTTAAGAGCATAGCGCGCGACAACTACTAATCAAGTTACACCCACTGTCGACTTGCGCTGCATAAATTAATCGGTTCGATTCCAGCATAGCTGGGTTACTTTTCTCGACGTGTTAGCGGTTAAGTTCAAGAACTGGTCAAACACGGCCCGCATGCCATTATTTGAGCCATCGCGGGAGTTTCGAATTCAGGCGTGGTGGGGGATTGAGCAAACGGAACGAAATATTTTCACCTAATTAAGAATATACGCGGGTAAAAACTGCATTGCAGACGTCATTTCCCCAGTATCTCTGTTCGATGCGTCTCTGCGCGTCCTGATTCGCTATTGAAGCGCAGCTGAGATGCAAGCCTGAAACGTACCTTACAAAAAAAAAAAAAAAAAGACAGGCTTTTCTGCGCCATTTTTTATGCTACGCCTACGCCAACAGCTTTCTTTTTACGCTGCGCCAGCTTTAGCTTCTATTAAAGAAGAAAAAGAAAAAAAGAAATATCTAACGCATTGCGCTGCGCGCGGCAGACAGCTGCAGCTGTACGCTCATGCTGAGATCGCACACGTGTCTGGATCTTTCACGCAGCAGCTCGAAACGCACCTGCAATAGTCAACTTTGAAGCTTCGTTATTTTTTTACTTACTTGGTTATGATTTGTAACCTCCTGTTACACGAAAGCAGTGTGTTTGTTAAACGCACGCGCACTGCCCTCCGATGCTGCCTTGTTGGCATTAGTCGTCGGTTGTGCGAGGAATCGTTACGAAGACTCACTTGCCGCGATAGTTTACATCATAAGGAAATGATATACGTCGTCGAAAAAAATGACTTTTGAACAACACTAAGATAGCACTAAATAACATTGGAGAGTGCACGGCGGGTTCCGTGTAACTTCCGAATGTACGCAGGTTGCCACGAAGTAGTTAAAACGGTTAATTGATTCTCCGCGGCTTCACTGCATGACTCGGTATTCGAATTCAGTGAAGATGCCCCACAAACGGTTTTAACAATAAAATGCTCTTGTTCGAAGACTCTGGGACGTATACACCTACAAAATCGTGGCACACACTATTCCCTATCTCACTCTCTCATGCACACAAACCCGCGCGCGCGGTAATAAATCGGTTAGCTCAATCATCTGAAGCCTATGGGATGGTTACAGTCCTGTTAAAAACGCAGAATTGAACATTTAACAGCCCTCGGACATTAAACATGGCCACAGGTGTTGTGATAAACGTATACAGAGGCATCGCGGTCAGCCGCCTGCGATATTTCCCCACAAATTGAAGTGGTAACCACATGAAGCGAAGTGGTAAGCATAACGTCGAAACGCAAGCCATGGACGGGTACGTTTGACACTGTGCAATGACAGCGATGTGATTCCTGAGCAAAACGAATTTTTTGTGTTTAGCGACTGAAGGCCTGAAACCGTTTTACTTATACCAGTTGCAACAACAGCGTGGTCATCAAGCTGCATAAGAGTGAACGGTCGACGGAGAACGGCGTAAGGCGGCAATCACATCGCCGCTTTATCACGACCGAGCTTTGAATCAGCGCTGGCGCTCGGTCTCCTGTCGCGTGCTGCAGACGATGCGACGTGCGTCGAGGCGACACGAGGCGGTGGCGAGCGCCCATTCAGTGTCGGCGTTGCTTGTTGGCGATCGCGTCTCAGCGGCGGCCCGCCCAGCGTGCGCACACGGTACAACCGGCGCGTGATCAATGCTGTGGCGGCCTCATCAAGGGACGCAGGTGTCCCGGCCCCCCACCCCGCCCAGTGTGTGTGTGGCAGCTCTTCCGCTAACGGCGGGCGGCCTCACCCCGGGGCGTGAACTCGGCCCGCCTGAGCCCCGGCTGGCGTGACTCGCTGGGGCTCTCCGGACAGGTGGTCGCCGCGTCGCCCACCCCGTGGCCTCCTGCTGACGCCCTGATCGTTGGCGGGGACGAGCGCTGACATGCACAACTTCATCGAATCCGCTTCCAGCCTCACTGTACTGAGGGAGCCTTGCAGAGGACTTGCTGTGCTCTGTTTCGCACTGCTGTACTGACTTTAGAATCCCGAAGGAGCGGATAGAACACGTATCGGAAGCCCACCAGCAAAGTGGCGTGCACATATACCGTGCGACAAAAGTTTGCTGGAAATTTCTGTCGCGATAATGCATGGAGCTTCAACTGTGTGTAGGTCGCAAAATTTAAATTAGATGCTACGTTCCAAGGCTTAGAGGAAAATCCGCTTTTTTCCAAATATCGTGTCGCGTAAACTGTCGTTGCTGGGTGTACGTTAACGGTAAAGTTTGAAAAAAAAAGTTTTATTTGCCTTCTTTTTTTTTTTTATCAAACACCGCCTAATGAAACTAACAAACAAGGCTCACAAAAGGATCGCGTGCTGCGTGAAGCCAGCTGGCAAGAAAAGAGTTTCGCACACTCGTCGTCATGGCTATACATACGGTGCTGGCTAGCCCTGCCAGGATTACACGCACAGAAATACCCAATAGAGTGGATGGCAGAATGACCGCTGCCGTAGCTCAATTAATAGAGGATCGGGCGCGTTACCCGAAGGTTGTAGGTTCGGTCCCTGCCGTCGGCAGGTTGTTTTTCCGTGAACTTGAATTCCTTTCCGTTTTTGGTATAATTACTACACTGCAGTAAATACTACACATGATGTCCCCTATACATTCTTTTTTTTTTTTAGGTCGGTTGGTTTTGTTAGATCGGGTTGATTGGTTGCGCATGTTCATTAAGACGAAAGCAGCGCTATCACGACGCACACAAAGCGATTGGAAACACCGCAAGCGCTGAGCTGTGTTTTCCTTCGGTGTGTGTGTGTGTGTGTGTGTGTGTGCGTGTGCGTGTGCGTGTGTGTGTGTGTTATTCTATCACTGTTTTCGCCTTTATAAACGAAGGCCTTGTCATTAATTTTCTTTATATAAAACATTCGGCCCCAAGGATTTAGCAGGGAAGAGGCGCAGGAATCGTCTTGGTAACTAAATACTCGCATGGCGTATAAGATATTCAGTTTATCAGAAATGTTTCTAATTCGTCACTTTGCTTAGCTCCTCAAGGCAATGCCGATGGTGAGGCGGACAAAGGGTCAGATAGGAACAACTCTGCAGCAGAATCCGGGGACAGTTTTTCGAGAAAAACGTTGTGGTAAATGACACCATGAGGGCCATACTCTGCCCAATCACAACGACAGGAACTAGATTATCCAGAATTTGTTATTATTTGTGTTACATACTCGTTTACCTAAGACGTCTGTTATTTCTTTGCAATTAAGTTGTTACACATACGAAGCAATACCATCACGTTCTATTCTTTCCCCCTGCTGGGGTATGAAGTGTTGTACACTTCATACCCCAACATCAGAAGCAACAGTCAAAACTGCGTACTTCATCTATGGTTCCGCGTGTAGCCAGAGCATTGCCGCCAACGGCGAAAGAGAGCCTGCGCATGCCTGTACGTAATTATCATCTGAGACAATGTACGAAGCTAAGACCAGAGAATTCCGGACGCTGGTCAAACTCGTGCTACAGCGTGTTATTGCCTAAGTTACTACAGCGAATATAGATAGACACCTAAAG